>JAAAKL020018772.1:0-10097 GCA_010016065.2 Carybdea cf. marsupialis auct. non (Linnaeus, 1758)
TTCAGTTTTGTTATTGTTGAGCCAGTCCAGTTTCAATATTGTTGAGCCAGTTCAGTTTCAATATTGTTGAGCCAGTTTAGTTTCAACATTGTTGAGCCATTTCAGTTTCAACATTGTTAAGCCAGTTCAGTTTCAGCATTATTAAGCCAGTTCAGTTTTGATATTGTTCAACCAGTTCAGTTTTGTTATTGTTGAGCCAGTCCAGTTTCAATATTGTTGAGCCAGTTCAGTTTCAATATTGTTGAGCCAGTTCAGTTTCAATATTGTTGAGCCAGTCCAGTTTCAATATTGTTGAGGCAGTTTAATTTCAGCATTGTTGAGCCAGTTTAGTTTTGATATTGTTGAGCCAGTTCAGTTTTGATATTGTTGAGCCAGTCCAGTTTCAATATTGTTGAGCCAGTTCAGTTTTTATATTGTTGGGCCAGTTCAGTTTTCATATTGTTGAGCCAGTTCAGTTTCAGTTTTGTTGAGCCAGTTCAGTTTTCATATTGTTGAGCCGGTCCAGTTTCAATATTGTTGAGACCTTCCCACTGCAATACCACAGACACGGTCCTTTTTCAATTTTATTGCATCATTCTATCTGTGATACCGCATTGTTTATTATTATCCTATGAAGTTACATATCTCATCCTATTGTTATATCGTTGAGCTTAACAATGATAAACAAGTTTAATAATGTCACAGCAGGGTGAAGACTTCTTATCAGACACCTCTGTTCCTTAGGCTATGAATGTGTTTGCTCTGTAATAATACTGTAGGCCGGCTAGATGTGATCTGACAATGTCACCTTAGCTCAATTGGTAGAGCAGCACGCCGCTAGTGCATGGGTCCCGGGTTCGAATCCCGGTGGTGACATATTCACTTTCTCTAGTATCTCTTCAAACTTGATATTTCAAATCCTCTCTTCTCTATAATACTTTCTGCAATGTGTGTACCTCTTTGCATAACTTTACAAAAGAGAATGATTTTACGACACTTGTTTTCTTTTTCAGGAAAAAACAAAGGTCGTACTTCTCATGAACAGACCATTGCCAAGTGATCATGAATTCCTTGTCAAGTTCATGGGTTTAGGCTCCAAAACTTGTGCAACGGTCTCTGTCACTTTGCATACAGATAGCTCCTTAATAATTGTGACACCATGTAAGTGACAGAACTTTTTTTGGAACTTTTCCAGATACCCCCCACCACCTCATTCAGAGACAGAATCCCCCCACCTTTTCCACAGAGCTAGGGTTGGGTGAGCGTTAGGGTTAGGGTTAGGGTTAGGGTTAGGTGGTGGTGTTAGTTTTTTTCATTGCAGTTTTGAACAATAGTGGTGAGGGGTACCTGGAAAAGCACCTTTTTTTCAAACTTGTTACCACCATAAATTAGCAGAGGGGTCCAAGAAAGGGGGCTAAAGGTACCCAAAAATAGGCCTTATGTATGATAGTCTATCACTGAAGTTAATGCACTAATCAAGGACAAAATAATATGGCGATAAAAGGATACTGCGACTTACTGATTCTCACTGACATTGCTATCGACTTTTAGGGGACATGATGGCGGGTATGCAGGGCTCGAAATACCATATTGCGATTCGCGATTTGTAAACAGTTTTTAGAACATCGCAATTCATTTCTCGCTTTCACAAGACCGTTTCGCGAACCAAAATTAGAGATGTGAAGATTTAAAAATGACAAGACTGGTTGCCCCACTTGAAAAAGGCACTCAACGCCTACCAAAGTTTGACTTCCCAGAGCCATTTTGGGCCTTTTAAACTTTAACATTGTCGCACGGGCATCCGAAACAAACATTGTGCTTTTTTAAAGACTTTCCAATACAGCCATTATTGTTAGATACTCCCGCAGCAACTTGTCATTCAATATGGCGTCTCAAGAAACGCTCCGACAGTTAGGTCACGTGGTTGCAAGCAAACTATAGGCGGGAAAGCTACGAAGAGAAAATCATTGATATCTATCTGCTAATAAGGTATTGCTTATTGCAAGTAGATTTGCATTGAATCAAAGAATGGTCTGAACCAGTCTTATCAATTTGGTAACAGACATCATATATCAAACCCATTCCTATGTACATTTTTGTAGAAGAGTATTGAGATCGTAATTGAATAAAGATCTTAAATTCACAACTTGAGTTGCGGGGGTGGTGGGGGGGTGGTGCAGGGGTGGTAAGGGTGTTGTGAATTAGCTGCATCACTGAGAATGTTGTAGTGCCGTAACCACAAAATATTTATCAGGTGGAGAGGGGATAAACAGATTTTCCAAATAATCCAAGGACGTGCCCAGGAACAGGCATAAATTCAGTTAAACTTTTTCAATCATCTTGGAAATTATTGGAGGGGTTATGCCCCCACCCCCCATTGGCTGTGGCATTGTGTTGTATTATAATGTATTTCTTTTGTCTTCCAGTATTTCCATTTCCGGAATCAACCAAAGTGTGGCTTTTAACCAAGAGGAGTAAATACCAGCTCTGTGTACACATGAAGCCATTTCAATTCACATCAAACCTTTTAACGATGTCAGAGATTCTTGCTGGCGCCAATGATCCCATCGACTTCATGTGTACCGCCAATGGTATTAGCCCTCAAAATAGAAACCAACTGGATGAGGACCTGCTAAAGAACTTCATACTGAAAATTCCACCAAGATTTTCTTTGTTAAAGGGATATGAAACAGTAGACGACGCAGAAGGTATGGGCTCTAATAAACAAGATGATTCAAAAAGGTCTCCTCTTACCTAAAGTGTACCTCCAGTGGTCAGAATATTTTTGATATTTTGTTGATTTTGTTTCAAGGAATCGAACTGCCACGTTAATTTAGGTCTCACGCACAGTTTTCCACAGTGATACGTCCTTCTTTAACGAACGTTTTCCACAACGAGGTAATTTTTGACGTCGTAAGGAACAGGGGATTTCAGTTGTTGATGCTGAAAAATTCAATACGAGGCAAACATGTCGGCGGCCAGCAGTGCAGTTTTGAGCTCTTTTACACAGTTTTACGTTAAGTACACCCAACGTGCAGCAAAAAGAATAGACGGGGTCTTTTCGGGTTAGTGCAATCAACAAAGTACCAACAAATTTCTGACCATTGGAAGTACTCTATAATTACCTAACGTACAGAATACAGTGTTGGGTTCAGAATTACAGGAAAGGCCGAGGGAACTGGGCAGAGAGTAAAAGCGTTAGATATTTAATCTGTGATATACTAGTCCACGTGTACTTTATCACAGAGTTACACAAGACATACATTCTCTGTCAAATATTCTACTACAAGAAGCTTTTACAATCTAAGCTGTTTTTGACTAGAAATAAAACATAATGTGTGAGAAATTACTGTTCTGCAAAAAAAGGGGCGTACCCTCTTCCTTACTTCGCTGGATCCGCCCGTAAATTAAAAGTTGGAATGCTGTTCTTATGAATGACTGAAAATCTAAATGCTACTGTATTGTACTTCAATATTGTTACAAGTTTTAGGTATAGAAGTAATGAAAAGGCTTGAGGAGTAATCGTGCAGTCTAACAGATTGCTATGAAACTACAAAACGGAGTTTGACCGCATCTTTGAGGTGCTTTGAAAACATTTGATGGGACGGAAGCTCTAGACGTCTTTTGAGTGGGTTGTATTTGGAGGCGAGTTGGGTCAGTCAGTGGAGTTCTCCTAGCACACAGACGGTTGATGGTCAAGTTCACCTTTGCCCATCAAAATGAAAAGACATACTGCAGACTCAGAAGGAAAATGCGTACCTGGCCTTAGCTGTGACGACACGGCCTCCCTTATCATTCCACGTCTCATTTCACATCTGATTCCACAACAGATTCTATAACATAGAATACAGCATACCTTTTATAGAATCTGTGATTCCACACCCCTTTCCCTTTGTGCCGGACTATAGGACCAATAAGTGACAAGTTAGTGGAAGAGCAACTCAGAACATTTCGATGAGTCACCGGTTCACAGTGCATGATCGAACATGGGAGACATGAAAACGAGGATAAAAAAGTGATTTGAAATTACGAATTCAAAAGTTTCACAAGAGCATTAACTCAATCTATTGCTACCAATACGTATTTTCCGAAATAAAGAATTGGCCGGTCACAAGGGGACAGTTGAAAAACAACAAATCGTGTTGGAAGATATCAAACCTTGTCAACAAGGTTAAGATCTTGTTACAACTGATCAAAACATTAGCGGTGATCGTTTTGCTATGAAAGATTTCATCGTTGATTTGAAAGCGATGTTATTTATAAGGCTTTGCAATGATATTGCCTGAGGTTTTACATAAGTACTCTATTTCCTACCAGTAGCGAATGTGATGCATAGGGTCCAGTTTGGCGAGACACGCTTTCAACAAAGGAACATAAGGTGAACTTGTAGTTGAGTGATTGTCACGTGTACTAACACTAACCCTAGAAATAGCCCTAATCTTATTCCCAACCCTACCCTGACCCTATCTTAACGTTACCCTATTTCTATCCTAACCTCACCCTATCTCTAACCTAACCTTACCCTATCCCTACCTTAACTCTAACTTATCCCTAATCCTATCCCTAACCGTAACCCCGAGTGAACTTGTTAGTGAACTTGTTAGTGGCAGCCAATCAGCCACAAGGTGACCGGAACAAAATTTTAGACTCTGGTTACAGTCGGATACCATCCCACATTCCATTGCAGTGGATCTTGTTCAACAAAATTTTTTCCTTCTTTGCAAATTCAGTTCGACGTGACATCGAGTATCCTACATTGCTACACTTTGCTGCAAGACATGGTCTGGTCAAATTATGCAAGGCTCTTATCAGCTGTCATGGAGGTCATAGAGCTTTGAATATCGTTAATAAAGATGACATGAATCCCGAGGCTTTAGCGGAGTGTCATGGTTTCGAGAGACTCGCCAAGAAGCTGGTAAATATGAAAGGACTTTGTTTTTTGGTTGTCACGTCTCTCTGTATGTCTGTTATCACACATTGGTTGTTGCCAGTCACGTGGTTTTGGTGCAACACATGTGTGCCATGCTTGCGATTAGGAGTTGGTGAGAAGATGACTAGGACTTGATTAGGAATTGGAGTTGAAGACAGTGAGAGGTTTGTAGTCAGTTTAAGGAGTTGTTATTGAGTATAGTTTGAAGTTTATGTGTAGTTGTAAATGTCATCACAGGAATATATTGATGAAAGAAGCAAATTGTTTACTATCTACTTTGAGCGCTTCGTCACATAAGAGATAATATAATTTGATCATTGATTAAACAAACGTATGTCGACAGAGGGGGAAGTTCTGGCTATTGGATTTTGGAATTAGATATGAGAATTAGTAAAATATACCGTGTTACCTGAAGGGCAGGCAGTGCATCTCCACAAGAGGACGCAGTAGATCTCACTTCTCTCTCCTATCCCCCCTCACACACACACTTACTCATTGCACCAGAGTTCATAATGGATAGGCCTGTGAACGTTCATTCTTGAGGCGCAGTGCAATAAAGGAATTAAGGCTGAACACATCGTAATTATGCCTTATCTGGTCGACTTTTTGTCAGACTAGATTTACAAAGTACAAAAACTTGGGAGTATCTTCTACTTCGCATGGGCAACTGTTGGATGCCGAGCACCAACAGTGCGTGATATAGATAATATAGTGACTAGAACAAAATGAAATGTATCATAATTGGGTCATCATAGCTTTGTTGGTAGAGCAACACGCTGCGAGAGCATGTGTCCTGGGTTCGAATCCCAGTTGTGGTGTCTCTCTAGTATCTCTTCACTAATGTAAAATGCAAATGGCTACTTCTATTTTCTCTGATCTTATCTGTTTTGTAGAATTCTTTACAAAACGAATCAGCCTACGAGGTAGAGGACGATCCATACACCGTTATGGGAGATTTGAAAGAGGGAGCTTACGAAACGATGACGTGCCCCGGGAGTACGGATTACGAGGACATGACGAGCGCATTGCTGAGTGATGTTACTAGTAAGTAGTAATATGGCATTGTTTTTATGTCATTTTTTTATTTATATCACCACAGTTCAAAACTTCCAGTAAATTCCAGAAAGCTATAGCTTGGAAAGCTTCATAACACTGTAAGTAAAATTTGAGGTCAAACCAAACAAAACTTCAGAATCGAACTCCATAACATGACTGTGACGGCAGGACCGGTTCTTTCTGCGGATTGGAAAGATGGATCAATACTGCTGAACAACAAGAAAGACTTGTCGGGACTTTCACAAACCTACGTTGTGTTGCTTCAGAAAATAAAAAATTATTAACGAAAAGTTGTAGAGTGTGCCCGGCACACATGACCAATTTACACGAGCCACCACTGGACAGAAGGCAGGATATGTTCCATTTCTCGACGATTGATACTACGTTGTAAGCATAACAAATAAATCCGAGGGTATCGCTTGACTCACGTACTCATCACCCCACGTTCTCAACTCTACCTTAGGCATACTGTAGTTAAATCAAACAAATATCACTAAAGTTGCTTACCTGTAAAATTGCAAACATGTATTTGTAATAGTTACCTTATGTGCTAGGTGCAATTACCTTTCATAGGAGAAAATACAAATTTATGATTGGTAATTCAATTCGTCATTGTATACAACTTATCGAATCCTTGCTTATCGTACTCTCTTTCTTTTGTTCCAGAGCGCCTAAGTGACGAACAAAAGTCGCCTATGGACAGGATCAATGAAGCCCTTGAATTGCTCAATCTGAAAAATAGGGTGGGAATTTTAGCGCCAGTTTTCTTTGCAGATAACGATATTTTCATTTCAAATCAGAAGGTCGTTGTTTAATCAATAATTGTGTAATTTAGTAATGGCCATACCAAAAGTAAAGTAGCATCATTTTATGGCGCCAGAAGTGCCATTTTGCAGAGAAACCGTGTGATGATTAACGATTTGTTCAAATGAATGCATTCGGATTTGTGGTAATTTACTGTTTGGTAATAGGACAGAGTGATGGTGAATAAATAAATAAATTATCCTGTCATTCCGACACAAGGCGATCCTTCTGGCATTAGACAACATATAGTATTGACTAACTTATGGTATCAGATGCCTTCTGGTATTGACTAACTCATGGTGTAAGATAGCATATGATATTGATTAACTTATGGTATCAGATACCTTCTGGTATCAGATAGCATATGGTATCAGATGCCTTCTGATATCAGATAGCATATGGTATTGACTAACGTACGTTATCAGATAGCTTCTGGTATTATGTAACTTGTGGTATCAAATAGTTTATGGCATTTAAGATACCTAATGGTTTCGAATACTTTATCATATCTAACAGCATATGGCATTGAACAGCTTATGGTAACTGATGGGTTAGGGCATTGTATACATTATGGTAAAGCCTATTAAAACCTTACCCACGATCTTTATATCCCCTTCTACAGGGAAGGCGTTTGCTTCTATGTAGGGTTCCCCAAGTTTGGAAAACACTTTGGTAGGGGATGTTTGTCAGTATCTGTTAATATTTGATTGTTTAGGCAGGTTTTGAAAGCTCACAATTTATGTTTAACTTTCTCTCCATTTCAAGTGTTCACTATTTCTACATTTCAGCAGGTGATTCCTATCAACGGAGAATCGGGCCTTCCCAACGACAGTAAGTAAATGCATTTTAACTCTAGTTTGGAAATCTTTAATGTTTGATACATGTCTTACCTTCACTTTTTGTTGTCATATCAAAGTTCCTATGTAAACACCCACTAAAACTCAGGTAATGAAAAAATTGTCAATAAAGAAATCTTAGTGGCCAGACATCAGATACACGGGTTAAGATTTTTTATTCTCTTCAGTTAGGGTCTTGCAAAGAATGACGACTACTATGCAGACAGGTCAGAAAGTACTAATCTTATAGCATCAGATGAATATGCAGCAGCCATTTAATCGTAGATAGATAATAAAAGGAGAATAAATTGCTTGCGACTCAAAAAGCGGAAATACTTCCAGTAAAAGCGAAGGTTCCTTCTATCCGAAGAATATGTTCTGATGCCAACTGCTTGGAAAATTTTCAACTGAGAATCAGTTTGTACTACGTATCGGTAGATACAAGAATTCGCAGCCCTTGCCAAACAATAGATGTATGCTGAAGTAACTTGATATCGAGGCACATGACGTTAATTCTGTACCGTCATTCTGTAAGATTTAAAGTAAACACAGGAGTGTCCTGTAGACACTCACAAATTCACTACTGGTACTTCCGTCGCTTACAAGTTTAACAACTTCATGTCCATGAGTGTCCGCATAAAGTTAGCCTGGGGGAGGTTAAAGGACATGGCATCAAGAAATACAATACAAACATTGTGGGTGGGGGCGTTCTAGTCTCCAAAAGCCAATTTTTCTGAGATCGGCCGAAGTCATGCTACAAAAATTATTACAGAAGACAAAATATAGACTTTTTTACGTATACCATTGGTGGTTAGCACTCTGCAGGAGCCAGGTGTCCCCTTATACGTCCCACGTTCATTTCACGTCATATTTATTTATGTTGGTTTTGTTCTTTATTAAACTTAAATTCTTCTTCTCAGGCTTCCTTTTTAGTCAGTCCATCGGATACAACTGTTGTACCGTCTTCTCGTATCTCTATTCACTCCTCTTGGTTTGATATTGTTACGATAGTCCGTTAAAGAATTTGGCTCATTAATAACCAGTGGATGTATTCTTCTGCCATACTACGTCTTCCCGATTTGGTCTTTTCTCGTGGTATTTAGTATTGATCTGCCTATGTAGGAATCATCAACTTCCAAGTAACGTATTTATGAGCCTCCAAATCTCACCTCCTCATTTTACTACGTGCCTTTTCCTGGAATTTAGCAGCACTATATGTTGGTTTCCAGGAATTGAAAAGAAGTTTGTTGCTGGTACAAAACAATAAAACTCCACGAGATAGCGAAAACATTTTAGTACTGAAAAGCTTTTTTCGTCTGACACTCCTCAGAGTACAAAATCGTCAGAATTGAGATAAGAAGAGATCAATGAAACTTATGCCAAACTGTGTTTTGAAAGTAGCCATTCACATGTCTGACTACTAGATTGGTGTTGTTTTGACCAATCAGTGTATGTGGAACTAAATAGTTAGACAAAAATAATTTGTCTTTTCTTTGGACCTTTTAGGCTAAATATTTAGTTCCACATACACTGATTGGTCAAAACAACACAAATCTAGTAGTCAGACTTCTGATTGACTACTTTCAATACACAGTTTGGTATAAGTTTTACTGATTTCTTCCTATGTCAATTCTGACGATTTTGGACTCTAAGGAGTGTCAGATGAAAAAAGCTTGTCAGTACTAAAATGTTTTCGCTATTTCGTGCAGTTCTTTTTTGAATTGAGAAGTATCTGACAAAGTGTGCAAAGCTTCTACAGTTTAATGTTTTCTTCTATAAAGTCGAGTTGAGTTGATGCCTTTTAAGAATAGCTACTCCTTCCATTTTCTCAGGTGACTAGCCCTTGCTACTTTCTGCGTATATTTTCATGTGAAAGCCAATACTTACAGTTGTTGTATCATTAATTTCAGGTTTAGAAGAGGAAAGTGAACTTTACAGCAATATTGGTAAGAACTGTAATATTTTACGAATAAATGTATAAACATAGGTCCATGAAACTGTTGGTTTGCAAGAGAAGTTTGCTTTCAATGTCTGCATGTGTTGGCCCATGAGGACATATCTTTATGAGCGGCACGGTAGCTGATAAAGTGTGATAGTGAATTTATGCATATGAGGGGCACGGTAGCTGATCAAGTGTGATAGAGAATGTATGTTTATGAGGGGCACGGTAGCTGGTCAAGTGTGATAGTGAATGTATGTTTATGAGGGGCATGGTAGCTGACAAAGTGTTGTAGTGAATGTATGTTTATGAGGGGCACGGTAGCTGATCAAGTGTGATAGTGAATGTATGTTTATGAGGGGCACGGTAGCTGATAAAGTGTGATAGTGAATGTATGTTTATGAGGGGCACGGTAGCTGATCAAGTGTGATAGTGAATGTATGTTTATGAGGGGCACGGTAGCTGATAAAGTGTGATAGTGAATGTATGTTTATGAGGGGCACGGTAGCTGATCAAGTGTGATAGTGAATGTATGTTTATGAGGGGCACGGTA
>JAAAKL020018773.1:0-10097 GCA_010016065.2 Carybdea cf. marsupialis auct. non (Linnaeus, 1758)
CATTGTAAAATTGAGATAAGACTAAATTTTCACATGTTTCGTGCTTAGATATGACAATGTGATGTTGCATGTTAGGGGGGCTGCTTCTGCGGGCAATCATTACCAAGTTACATTTGGTAGCAGTAGTAGCAAAAGTGCCGGTACTCAAGGCGGTACTAGTGGTAGTAGTAGCAATAGTGGTAGTAGTAGTAGTAGTAGTAGTAGTAGTAGAAGTAGCAGCAGTAGTAATAATAGTGGTAGTAATAGTAGTGGTAGTAATAGTAGTAGTAATAGTAGTAGTAGTAGTAAAGGTAGTAGTAATGGTAGTAATAAAAGTATTAGTAGTAGTAGTATTAGAAGTAGTAGTAGTAATTATAGTAATAGTGATAATAATAATGAAAATAATAATAGTTCTGTTGGTGAATGCAGTAGTAGTTATAGTACCAGTTGTAGTAATTCGAATTGTATCAAATTGTAAACGGCAAAATACGACATCTAGAGTCTCTGATAGTAAATTTTCCTACCTTAATGTCTATGTTTACTTTTAAAATGTTTCTCGCTTTTTGTCGATGTATAAATCGAAACTGGATTGATCTTATATAGCTAACTAACGAAAGGTGATGTGTTAAACAAGACCTCCATTTTTCCTCTCATTCTGTCACCTTATCGTTCTTATGCAGAAAATCAATTTTTGTGACACATCAATTTTAACCCGGCCTATTCTTTCGCAATTTTTGAAATGTAATCATTCCACAAGAATAGTTTCAAGCTTCTTTGGTAATATTATAGTATTATCACATTCCTCGATAATTGCAGGTGCCAAGAAAATTCAGAGACAAAACTGTCTGTATTAGTCCTTTAAATTAACGCTGGAGGTCATAATACTCATTTTGTAGAATCTAGCAACAATCCAGTCTGAAACAGTTTATGTTATCACCACACGTGCTGCTTCTTTCACGTAGGATGGCACTGTAGTCATAATACATCTTTGCAGATCTAGTTTACCAAGGAAGAACATTCCAGAGTTAGAAATTTACGTGAATGAATAGGAAACATATACAATGTTTCAATAATTGATGAATCAAAAGAAGCAAACCGTATTGAGAGCACACAAAATGACAGGTTCAAGACGAATCGTCTACGTTAAAAGTAATCATATACAGCTGATAGATCATAAAGCACACTCACACTCACTCACTTGTTCTCGAGCACCGTGCGGTGCGTAGAGCCAACTTGAAACACAAGTGCTCGCCAGTGCTGACGATCGGCAGCGAGCAGCTCCGCTTGAGACAGAGGCACTCCACAGGATCGCTGATCTTTGGCGACGATATCGAGTCATCGAGTGCGAGGTGCGCCTCGTGGGCGTCTCCGTCCTTCTGCAGACGGACTAAAATCTAGGACCGCGCGGGTTGGATCACTCGGAGGCAGGCGCAGGATATGCCCATGCCATCGCACCCTTCTTTGAGCGGTTAAAACTAAGACTGGAGCTTGTTGAGTCCGCTCACGTAGATCGTTATTCGTGACGTGCTACCCCCATCGGATTCCTTCAATTCTTCTTAGTGCCCTACTTTCGAAGCTGTTCAAAGGCGATGTTGAGGTTTTGTTCAGTGGCCAAGTTTCGGAGCCATACAATAGTACCGACAAGACAGCGGCGTTGTAAATACGTAATTTTGTTCTGCGAGATATTGAGGATGTCTCTGCAGGCAACTTAACTTTGGTAGACGATCGTATAGATACGCTGATACTGCTTTTATTGTAGCGCTCTCACAAAGTATACATATTTTTTATAGTTGTTTTCCTTAAGTGAGAATTGCTAATTTGATATTACGCAGGAAAATTATTTATCTGGACCGAGCAAGGTAGTGGAAGGAAGGTATAACGTATAAAGTAATACACTCCAAGAGGGTCTCCGCCCCCTGTTTTAGAGCTTGAATTGAGTCAAATCCATATATATCACAATAGAATGCCAATTTATAATTTGGGGGGAGGAAGGGCAAGGCGATGCTGAGGCCCACGTAGCAGAGTTTCGTTGTTACCATTCATTGTTAAAGGTTTCTTTCGAATCCCTGAATCTAGTTGTAGCAACCTCATCTGTTTTATTTAAACATTGTCTTATTTTAAAACGTTTTGATGGCCTTTTTACACCCATTTGATCATTATATCATAAAGAATGTGGAGGATTGTCGCCTCTTTGCCATTCTTAGCTCGGTCTCCGCCTATCTATAGTGAACCGAAAATTGGGATGATTTTAAAAATACGTACTCTCTCTCATCCCCTCCCTCCTCTATGAAGCAAAGTTTTTTGGTCATCAAAACAATAGTCGTTCAGACTAACCCCCTCGCAGTACTGGCAGTTTATGTACTTTTTCAATGGTACAATGCTCGAATCTAAGTGAGACCTTATTGTCATTATGCGGCTTAACTTATAAGGACGGGGGACCTGCAAGCCCCGAAGCTGGCTAAAGTAACTTTGGGTCGACACCAATGAGCGCTCGGGTCCTCCAACAGTAGACATTGGATTTACACACCAGCCCCTCGCGAGTCAAAGAGAAGTCTCGGACATATCGAACAGATGTCACTCGAGGACCACTCTATTACCATTAGCTACCGTAATTAATTTTTCTCGAACGGGTTAGAGTTAAACTGAAAGGCATAGTTCTAATCTTTCCTTGTTACGCCAACCCTAGCATACAATGCAGCCAGAGAGATGTGCCTATTGTTCTGTCAATGTAACAGCTCTTGGGCCATTAGAAGAACATTTTTAACGCCGCATTCCTCGTTTTTATATACACGTATTCTTCCTGTAAATGCAAATTTCTACCTTACGTACTACAGGACGGGTGGCAACTTCAAAAATCGAGTATCCTATCACTTGGTCTCTTCATAGGAACTGCTTTTCGAAAAGAATCTGCTATTATTGTCGCCAAGGTAACTAATCAAGGCTTATAATCGCATACACTGCGCACATACATATTTTACATTATGCTCAACTTACCAAAGGGTACCAAAAATATTTCTTGCACTGACGGCGCGATCTGCGAGAAGAAAAGTTTACCAACCACTGATTTAGAGAATGAGGTTCTAACGGCGAAAAGGAGTATGGATCGCGAAAATGCCAATGACGTCATTACAGTTACACATTATAATTTCTTGTGTTCCATAAAGCCGTTTCTATTTACACGAGTTACACGTTTAAGAAAACAGGTAAGGTCGTAAACAGTGAAGGGATGGAAATATCGCATAAGGACGTGAATTACGAAATTAGTTCGTAAGGTATCGATAGTCGGTAGATTTAATGAATTATTGAATGAAAACGGTCGGAATACTCCTTTTCTTTTGTTTCAATATCAATGTTTGCTCATCAGTAACTTTGAAAAGTAAAGTGTAGTTAGTGTATCTACTTTTATTAAATATAAAATCATCATGCAACCTCATCTAACCTTTAGGTCAACCACAAAAGATAACACTAGAAATCCTCCAGGCCCGTAGCTGAGGGGAGACTGGGAGGGGCATAGTCCCTCCTGAAATATTTCCTAATGTCATATAGCCCCCCCCCCCCTGGGAAAGCAATGCAATTTTTTTAATCTTTAAATAGGTTTGTAAAGTTTAAGAGTTCGGAACAATTTTTGTGCGAATGTTCTTTGCATTGATTCAGCAGCATGGTTTGCTTTGCTTAAGCCATGTTCAGCAGCCATCTTTGATAGCTTGCTACCGAGTCTCTGTGTTTGACTGGAACGCTCTTGAATCCGAGTAAGTGTAGGTGGGATCTTTTAGATCATTTAGCCCTAGCCATCGCCAATGATGTCTGTTCCAAAATTAGCCTCCTTGCTGAAACGAGGTCAGCTACGGGGTTCAAATCCTCCCACATTGAAATCTCTGCTAACTTCTCTCCTCTACCAATCATTTACAATCACTCTGTATTTAACAACACTCTACTCTTACCGGTGAGTCCTATGCAATGGGGGTCATACCGGAGCTGGGTGAAGATACAGAGCAAATTAAAACGTTTAAGTGGCTACTTGAATAGCAACGCAGGGGCGGTCCATATCATCCTGGGGGGAGGGACGCCGGACATTAGAGGTTCAGAAACACTTCTGTGGACTCAAAGATCTCCTTGTTTAATACGTGTCCTTTCTAAACACCAATTATTATTTTCAATGAGATATTTATATTCCAAAAACACTGCACGGAAAGGTGCTTTCCTCAGCACTTTAAGAATAAGGTTACATCGTTTGTAAAGCTCCTTGCTTGGAATTTTAGCTTTTTAAGTTATCGCTGGAAGCAATATTCTCTCTTTCTAAGAACAGACATCGTGTCGATCTTTATTGTTACAACAGCGAATGTATGCTAACGCAGGTGAGAAATAAATATCCTATGTGTTCAGATATTGTCCGTTTTTATCTTCCAAACTGGACCCAAATAAGCATTCTCCACCTTATTCAAGGTTGATACAGATATAAACGGAAGAGCATGAACCCCGAAAGTTTCTATGCAAAATCCCAGTAAATTTCAGGTCATGGTGGCTTGCCATTCATGCACAGGGTGCGCAAGTTACGTACTTTTCGCTTAATTCCGGTAGTTGCCGGTTCACTTGCAAGGCCATTTTCTCTACCTAAACTTTTGAAAACTATTGTGGTACATTACTCTCAAATGATGTAGTAGTAGGTGCTGTAAAAGTGGTAGTAGAAGTGGTAGTTGTAGTGGCGGTAGTAGTAGCCGTAGTGGTAGAAGTGGCAACAGTAATCGTGGCAGTAGTAGTAAAAGTGGTAGTGGTCGTGCTAGTAGTGGTGGTGCTAGTAGTGGTAGCAGTAATAGTGGCAGTAGTAGAAGTGGTAGTAGTAGTAGTAGGAGTAAGAGTAGTAGTAGTAGTAATAGTAGTAGTAGTGGTAGTAGTAGTAATAGTAGTAGTAGTAGTAGTAGTAGTAGTAGTAACAGTAGTAGTAGTGGTCATAGTAGTAATAGTAGCAGTAGTGGTAGTAGTAGTAATAGTAGTAGTAGTAGTAGTAATAGTAGTAGTAGTGGTCATAGTAGTAATAGTAGTAGTAGTAGTAGTAATAGTAGTAGTAGTGGTAATAGTAGTAATAGTAGTAATAGTAGTAATAGTAGTAATAGTAGTAGTAGTAGTGGCAGTAGTAGTAGTAGTAGTAGTAGTAGTAGCAGTAGTAGTAGTAGTAATAGTAGTAGTAGTGGTAGTAGTAGTAATAGTAGTAGTAGTAGTAGTAGTAGTAGTAGTAGTAGTAGTAGTAGTAGTAGTAGTAGTAGTAGTAGTAGTAGCAGTAAGGGGCCTAGGAATTGCAGGATATAGGAGTAATTACAGGAACTTAAGCTATACAGGTACTGATTATGGTCATATCTTAATGTACATGCACCATAGGCCTAAATATTGTAACATGTAAGAAACAAACAGCTACGAAATAAATTACCTCGAAAAGAGCACCAATTTTATGCTTTTCCAAGTATGTCTTAACTTTCTGCGCAGCCATGATGTACCAAATATGCACCCAAACTTAATCGCTTGTTGTACGGCGCTAGTGCGTTAACCTCATACAGAGACAAATCTTCAAATTAGCGTGTAGACATGGCAATGGCATAAGGGTTTCCAAACCAGTGAACTCTAACATTATGGTGATTAAAATAATCCTCGAATCGGCTATGGTGCCATACCATAACAAAAAAGGTAGTTACATTGCCAGTATTGATAAACACTTGATATCCACCTGGTTGACAGACTATCAGCAGTCAAGACTTTGTGTTATCAACTGTTAGTGGTTATATAATCAAACGAGTGTCTTGTGATAAATATTAATCATCTTCTTACGATATGATGCCTATTCATAATAAAACCTTAGTTTGTTGCTTGCAGAGATCAAGAGTAAACTGTGAATAATGTAGGTAATCCTAGAGAGCGTACGTAATAACTTCCACATCACAACAACTGAAATGTAGGCGCCATTTTTAATATGAGTGATGTTGTTGTCACCAATCTGCGGAACAAAATGACAATGCCAGTTAGTCGTAAACCACCATAGCATGGGATTGATGTAAAGAGGACTAACGACAGTGGTTGATCCTACGATGAGGGGAAGAGTAGTTACGAACGTTTAAACTCCGAAAAATCGAAACAGTCACGAATTGATGGACCCTCCATTCTTTGATTTAGTGCACCCTAATCCTCATCAAATTATCATCTCATATCGACATAGGGTTGAATCCTCAAACAACAACAATATGAGCCATAGAAGGGGGCCTCTCAGGATATAACCCTTTTGATACAACTAATAATGAAATTGACTTTTGCGTTCCCCGCTCTTGATATGTAATTTGTCAAATTTTAACTCTATCTATGATACAGAGTAGTCCTGAAAGAACCTTGGCACGAGTAGATGAAACATGAGGACACCCGATAAAGGGTAAGGGGGGCAATATTCCCTACCTTACAAAAAGTAAAGTTAGTGTTAGGGCATTGAGTGCGAAGAAAGTCGACTGCAGAAACTGCACATTCGATTGAGATTAAAAACAACAAACCAATCATCAAGTTTATAAAACAGTTGGCAGAAGAGCACGGATCACGAAACAGATTGTCCGTATATCAACATTATCAAAGACCGTATTACAACCCCCTCCCCCGAAAAAGAAAAAGAATATACGTGTTAAGACATTGGAGGACATTGTAATAAATGAAGGCAGATATGGGTGCTATAAAATCTCGAAGGTGAAATATCGTGATACTACTGGGAATCGACCCCACTCCCTCGGTAATTGCGCATCGTACGATGTTTTGTCACTAATCCACGGTACCATACTAATGATGGAATGAAAAATTTTGGTTGTCCATGAATAGTTTTGGTATCACATCACTACAGCATCAGTGTTTACGGTTGAAACCACAACAGAGGATTGACGTACTGAAAAAAGAGTGAAGTATTAAGGTGACAGTTTCATCTGGTGGAACGTTTGTGGAAGAAATTTAAGATAAAACTAATTCTAATAAAGTCATTGGTGTCTAGCTAGCATTAAAGGGGATCTGAATGAAATGAACAAGTGTCCATAACAGGAATGAAAATGGTAAATAGTGTGTGGCAACATCCTCGACTAAGTTCAGGGTCACGGGAGCTGTAGGACAGGGGAACACACTTTCCCGCTGCCAATGTTTCGTCTTAAATAGATCTAGCTCTTGAAGACAATGCCAGCCTTGGTCCTCCAACTACACCTTGGAATTGTTACTGCTACCTTGAAGTTTGCATGTGACATTCTGCATACTCTGCAACATTTCCGGAGGAAATTCTGCATTCGATTCTTCCCTTTGTATTTTGTCCCTTCCAAAGGATCGACATCTAACAGTTAAACTTATACTGTTAAGATGAGCAATTCCAACCTTTTTTTTCAAAGTAGGAAGATTGAAGATTCATAAAGATCACAGCATTTCCTTTGTCTTGTTTGCAAAATGTGACGTCAGAGCGATCGTTTTCAGGGTTTTAATATCGTCAGACGTCTCTGAACTGAAGGTTTATTCCGTCTTTTACTCACATTGTAAGTGGTTTATTTTTGTGTTGCTACGAACATTGACCAATCGGTGACGACCTCTGCCTTTCTACAAAGGCGTCAAAATATCGAAATTGCAGCTGGTAAAATCTTTGATACTCCTGTGTTATTAAGTTGATTATGGTTTCACACTTACGATAGTGATTTCTTTTTTCCGTTCCAGCATCTTCGCTAACGAAGTTTGTCCCCTCTAGACACAGCAGCACGAATCATCCTTCTCCAGTTATCACGATTTTCTGTAGCTTGGACTACCATGGAAAGACTAGTATTCATCCAGTCTTTAATGTTGTCCAAAAACTGTTCCCTAGGGGCGTCCTTTTTGTTCGTGTTCCTTGGGGTTGGCAAATCAAAATTCCCCTGATCAGACCTCTGTCTTTGCAGGCATGTCCAAAGAATCTGACTTATCGTGCTTTGACCATACGGACCAGTTCCGGCGTGCCATCCATTTCCTCTTGCGCACTTGCATTGATGCGCTTTGCCATCCAACTTATGCGTAATACTCTCTTGTGCACCCACAGCTCTGCTGAGTGTAACGTCTCAATATCGGCAGCTTTCAGGGTCCACATCTCTACACCAAAGTAAGAGCAGGCTATACAAGAGCATGCACTACCCCCAGTTTCACAACATTACGAATTCCCCTCTTCTGAAAATCTTTACTAGTTTGAGGTTCTTTTCTTTGCTATTGCAATCCTCACTCGTCTTTCTCACAAGCCCCGTTCCCAGCCTTTATCGAGCTGAGACTATTTGAAAACCTTAACCCTGCTAACAGGTTGACCTTCCACCGAGATATCATATCCACTCTAGCTTTAGACACCCACTTTGTTTTAGAGGCATTCAATTTCCGCCCTCTTCGGGTCCCAGCATTCTTCAGTTTCTCTAATGCCTCTGAGTGGTCCTTGTTGCCATTTATAGGGATGGCAGTTTCATCTGCATATCAGAGGTTGCTGATTATTCGATCCCCTCTTGATACACTATAACAGTCCAGATCTGCTTCTCTCATTACTTACTCCGTGTGGAAAGTAACAAGTCTACACAATGCATCTTGGACGCACGCCTCTGCCAGTGCGGAAAGGTTACGTGTGATCATCATTCCATCAAATCACAGTTGGATTGTCTAAGTACAGTCCTTAAAGGAGGGCAACAAAATGGGGAGCGAATCCCATATCAAACATCACATTTAATAGCTGCGTATGAATTGGGGTATCAAAAACTTTGCTGTAATCAACAAACGAAAAGTATGTTTCCTGACTAACTGCTATGAGTTTCTCTATCAGTACTTGAAAAATCACCAGTAGATCGGCACAACACTTTCCCTTCCTATATGCAGAATGCGTATCATTAAACTCTTGGGTGTAATGTAACTGAGAGTAATAACTAGTAATACTTTGCTGGCATGGCATATCAGTGTGATTGTGTGGTAATTTGCACAGCTTAGGTGGGAACCAGATCTGAATAGTGGAATGAATTCCAGAATCCACAAGTCTCTGGGCCACTCGCAAGTGTCCCATATCTTGTAAATAAGAAGATGTAGAATTTATGTTCTTACAATTTCCAGTTTGCTGAATTAGTTCAGCCGGTACACCATTCATTCCGGATGACCACCCTTTTTTGAATTGTTTTACTGCTCTGGTAACTTTATCTAACAAGGGTATTGGTTCCTTTTCTGTAAAAGGGGTTCTAGAGAGTAGTTCTTCATTTGGTAATTTCTCATATAGCACTTCATCATAGTCTTTCCATCTTTAAAAGCTTCAGAGCCTGATAGGATTCTGCCCTCAGTATCATATATATATTGTCGTATTGGGCTGAAGTTTTCTTATCGTACACTTAATAGTTTTCTCAAAGAACTGTTTGGATTTGTGCAATCAGTCATATTAATGAATTTGCGTTCATTCAGATGACAGCCACTCATTTTCGTCATGGAGGATGCTCCGTTAACCATCTTGCTTTAGTTGGATGTGGGAGGTGTTGTTATTACGCTTCCGACTTTCTCTCTTCTGATCAACTAGATTCAGAGATTTGTATCTGATCCACACATTTTGAGATTGAAGGCATTTATACCCGATGTATTTTTCTGCTGCCGCAAGTTAGATGACTTTATCTTCCAGACTAAGTCAGGTGGGGTTTCATCAGTGATCTGGTTCTGTTTTTAGTCGGATTCTGATCTTGGCAAGAGCTAGGATGCAATTAGTATCGCAGTCCACTCTCAGTCTGCTCTTTGAGTCCAGGACAGAATGACTGTAGCGTTTCTCAGTGATATCTTAATCGATTTGGTTCTTTGTCGAGTCGTTTGGTGATTTCCACGTATACCTCCTGCGTTTGTGGTGATTTAATTGATTGTTTTTTAGTATTAGTTCATTACTTTACAGAACTCAGCAAACTTGTTGTCATTAGCATTCCGCCCTCCTAAGCCATACCAACCAATACCAGACTCTGGGTTAGCTTTTTCACTAGCTTTAACGTTGAAATCATTTAGTAACATATATATATATATGGTAGACTTAAAAAAGGTAGAAATATAGGCATAGAAATATATAGAGAAATATAAGATATATTGGTAGACTTTAAATTAAAATTATA
>JAAAKL020018774.1:0-10097 GCA_010016065.2 Carybdea cf. marsupialis auct. non (Linnaeus, 1758)
GAAATTATACAAAATAACTGTTTCGACACAGTCCTAGTTCTTTTCGTGAGAGGTAACGAGTACGTTGGCAACTTCCGCTCAACAAGCGCAACTCAACCATCTCACATTAACTTCAACGCTAGACACGACACTCTGCATCAAGATCAGCCCTGCTCAGCCCCTCAGACCGCACCCTTGTTTTGACCTTGGGTATTGTCATTGCGTATCGATAAAGGGGTTCCAATTGAATCATATCTAGAAAGTTTGGATATGAAGGGAGAAGGCACTCCATTGATCTCCACATGGTGGTATTTTCTGACGAAAATCTTCAACTAAAGTCTTTCTCCATGCGATCGATGCAATTGGATACAACTGAACGCAAATTTGTATTTTCACGATCAGGGATGTAATCTGTTACTACACTTGCATGAAAATGAGATGGTAGAAATGGTCTCTCCTAAAAGGAATAATAAAATAGGCAGTAAATATGTGCATTAAGCTACTGCAGCGCTAGTCATAAGAGGCTAGATTTATTATCTTATTATATAGCACATTAGTCATTAGAGTCTTCCATTTCCTTAAACTATGACCCTAAGATCCAGGCGCGTAACCAGGGGAGGGAGGAGGGAGAGAACCCCACTTACGCTAGAGATCTTGAAAAGTTTTGCCCCTAACTTTCTCCTTTTGGGGCGTAAAATACACTCAGCCATGGTAATTATGATGCACGGGCAATGATTACACATTCTATAACGCGTACACAATTGTAATGTCTATCATTAGGAGACAAAAAGTTGTTAGACCCTTCAAATCCTATGAATTCATGCTACTTTCTTCAGTGCCGCTTTATCAATATTTCGGAATAAAGCTTAACATTTTCCCTAAAACTCGAATATACTTAACTCGCTCCAATCCATAGTCAGTTACTCTGAGAGCAGAAAAATCTATACTTTTACCCAAGAAGAAAAATTAATAATAAACGTCGAGTTATTACAGCTTTTTTAAGTTTAAGGTCAACCTTGTTTGTCAGGCCATTGTATTACATCAGTAAATACTGACTCTTTTCAAGTTAATTGCGAACTTGTCGGAAAGTAGCTACTTTACTAATATTCGTTTCTTAATGCTACACAAATCGTATTAACAGTAATTTTTTTTTCTTGGTGGGGGGCAAGGACGGGCATCATCTGTTCGTTGGGGGGCATTGCCCCCGTGCCCCCTAGGCTTCGTGCCTGGGACATGCCATTTGAATGACAAAATCTATCTATTGTATACACTTAACAAAGCTTTCACTAGAGTGGGGGCCACAAGACCCCTAATTAAACTTAAGACTTTTTTTATAAATTCTTAATCTGGAAGGTGCTGATGTCATCATAATTTTATCTTCCTAAAATTTTTGTTTGTACGTCATGTATGTTTTGCTATCTTAGGATTAGCAATACAGGAATAATAGAGGCTGACAACGTGAAGCCAAAGATCGTGATCCAAGAAGTATTACTTAACGTTTACGTGTGCACCAGACTCAACAAAATTTTGACAAAGAAATTTCCCAGTATCTCTTGAATGGCCTAATGTCATTGAGGGAGCTTATCAGACTCTCTCAGGCCAAGACATTAAATTTTTACGAGTCTATTTAATTATGTCTAGAACCTTTGTTGTTATTAACCAAACACAAGAAGTTGGTACGCAAGTACTCCTTCATATTGGCTAGAGCAACAAATTAGGACCATCCAACAAGAACCGATGTAGTAAGTCATATTCAGGTCTTGAAGATGTGCCCCTCCCAGGAGTGGGCCAGCTTTCTCTGTATAAATTTGCCCAGTGGGCACTGCACATTTTTTGAAGGAATTGCAATGATTTGTTATGAACAAAAACTGTCGATTGAATCTATACGTGACAAAATTTTGGCAAAAAGGGGTATGGCTCCCGTTTGCTATCGCTGTGATTGTGGTTTTAGTTACATTTTCTGCAGAGTTTTACGATCTCTCTTTACAGCTTGCATTCTTGAGAAATTAAGAGAGCTGCCACAAAAATGCATCTCCTTTAGAATCATGGAGAAAGTTGCATTTCCCCTAAAGTATATATGATCAGTGTGCCCTCTCTCTCCTCGTCCCACTTTGCTACCACCTTAATCGGTCTTGTTAATTGAGCTCAAAGATAATAATTTGGTACTGGATAAGCAGCTCAGGAATTTGAAGTTGCACGACGGCTCTGGTCATAATACCCAGGCTTAAAGGTTTCTCCTCCACCTCCAACACCTATTCATGTAGAGTTAACTTCGTGCTGTTTCACGACTGCCTCAAAATTGCACAAGATTCGTACTTAGTTAAAATCCCTGACCTCAGCACAACAGAATTGAGTCATGGTCTTTCAACAGGAGAAGTCTGTCTTGACTTTGTTGAAATGACAAAGGAATCTGGGCATGACTCGAAGAAATCTAAAATTAGCCGGCTTACAGGAATATAAACAGTACTCACCTGATAGAAATGGAGCAGAACAAAACATGTAAGAAGATAGGAAGTGTGCAAATCTAAGATAGCGACAATGGAAGAGAGTCAGTTGGTATCGGAAATATCGGGAGACGTCCAAACGTTCGAAAATCAAGAAAAAGACGAATGCACAGAGGAAGAAAAACTTTCGGAAAAGCAGGAAATTTACAATGTTCAGTTAACGGAAACAGATGATATTGACGAATTCTTAACATCCTTATTACACAAGAGCAAAGAATACACAAAGGTGAGCTTACATCGATATATGATACGAATTTATATTTTTCTGATGTATCCTCATTTTTCGTAGCAAATAGGTGTCGAAATCGAACATTAAATTTTTGGGTGCAAATTGCTTAAGTAAGAGTAAAGTAGATTTTGCAACTTTGCAACATGTTAAATTCGGGTCCCCGAGGGAAAGAATGGACTCCGAGATGATAGAGAGGTGTGCACAAATAGTTGTTAACTTATCTTACTGTAGATCGAAGTAAAGGTGTTTGGAACTGATTTGATGGTAAAGACATTTCCCGGTATTTCAAATTGGGGTTACCAAACAGTTACACTCGGATCGGGGAGATTTTCCGGAAACATCTCGACCGCAAATCGATTACTAACTGAAACAATACACCAATGCCATCTTTGCGGCCCCACTGCAGTGCGGCTCCCATACAGTGCAGGAGGTAAGAGCCCTGTAACCCACACTGTATTATCGGCAATTGCCCGCACTGTAGTGGTGTAATTGAATTTTCACATTCAGTACAGAATAACCTTTTGATGGGAATGTGACCTAGGCAACAACCACGTGCTCTTTCACCTACATCTTGCTTTCTATTAATTACCATTAAAAATGAAACGTGCGCTCTACAAGTCCTCGATACCCCAATGGTGCGTATGGTCATATGTAAAGGTTACAGATAATAATTTTGCAGATCAACAAACAGCATGTTTAAGGTTAATGACGAATGCTCTCATTTTGAGTTTAAATAAATAAATGGAATAGCGAACCGCAATCGCGGAATTGTCCACAGCTTGGTAATAAGCTTATACAGCCACAACTGCATCAACTGCAACTGCACCTAAAGGAGCTTACACACAGAATTGGCACATCACAAAATGGCAGGTTGCAAGTGGTACTCAAGTCGTTGTTTTCAGGTCAAAGTAATAAGTATTTGTCAGGGTCACCTCGCCTCCCACCCACATCAAGACGTCAGTATGATAATGAAGCTTGCTATCATCAGTGTTACAATTGGAAGGTAAATTTAAAATGAAGATGTCCAAGGCTTTTATGGTTTTTTCGTATGTTTGGTCTTTTTTATAAACGATCACCTTACTATTATGTATAAAGATGTTTTTACATGCAGAGTTTCTGTCGCAGTTACATGACATTTAATCTGAACTAGTATCATAATCTAAGATTTCTGTTATAGAGCACATAAATAGATATGCTACTCTTGAAGAATAAATAGTACTTTTAATTGTATTCGAATGTAGAGAAGTAAGGAGGCTAGCTGCCATACTTTGAAAAATAGTCTGATTGGGCAACTCACTTTGCTCTTTTACCTTGTCATGCCACTTTGCTATTTCCATAGGTTCATTTTATAGTTTTTGCCACTTTGCTATGTAAGCTCCATGTCTCTTCCTATCTCTAAGCTGTAGCATTGACATGTCATAGGTGAAGCACAGGATAGGCATATGGATGGCAATATTCTGGAAACTTTAAATTTGGGCAAAAACAATTACTGGAAAATTGTGAATAAAGGTCCAAAATACCAGTATTTAGTCATTTGTTAAAGAAGAGTCCAACTGTAAACTGGCAAATTCAAATTTGTGCTCTTAATCTAAAATGGCCCTGTATCCCAATAGAGCACAGACAAGAACATTAAATTCTTTTGTTAGAGAACAATAGGCCACGTTCTCCTCCTCCACATCATCAATGAGAGGCCCCTTTGTACTATGCAAATAACACGGGTGAAATAAATTGTATCCACAATAGAAGACACCTACACCAGCAAAATCATACAGATACTGATTAATTAAAGGACTTTTTATGGTTATTTATACAAGATTTATTTGCAGAATTGTTTTCTTGCCCGTAGATTTACCATTTAAGAACTACTTAAGGGGTTAAGAAAGGCTGGAGTGACCCCCTATTTTATTTGTGCATTGATCTGTGTTTGTGAAAGCAATAGTTTTTATACAAAAGGATTTTGAGTGCTCTATCATCTAATAGCTGTGGTAGATAATTTGTAATTCACATAATATATCCACATATTTGAAAGTATGACTTTTTAACCAAGTATATAGTATATCCAGCTGCTTGGAATTAATGAGTTAGGGATCAATGGTTAGAGGTGTGTTGTGTCCTTGTATCTTCTGGGCATTTATGCTTCTATGTAGCATGCCAGATGATCCTTTCACAGATAACACATGTAAGTATTATGACACACCCAAGTGATGTTGTTAATGATCTGGTCTTAACTGAGTACTAGCAAAAAACATATATATATGCAATAGATGCAAAGACCAAATCCCTACATGGTACATATATATATATATGTGCCATGTAGGGATTTGACCTTTGCATCTATTGACATCATTGAAAGACTTTCACATTATGCAATTACTATAATTATGCTAGTTTTCCATGTGTTACATCAAAACATAACCGTAAATATTTTCATTACAACATTTTGATGGCACAACAAGATAGCCCTAAAGGAAGTGACCCATTCAATATTAATTTTCCTTGCTTTCTGTATATATCTAGCAAGAAGTTGTATTTTTTCATATTGACCACTATATTTATTGAGCTTGTATCTGTTCTATACCCCTCTGCAAATCACCTATTTGTCTCTCTTAACAGATTATCATAGATGCTAACATCTGTATGAAAGATATACATGTGTTGCTTGAACTCTTGCACAAAGTTTTGTGCTCTAGAATATCAAAGACCATTGATGCAGATAAAGGGAAATCAGGTAGGAAATATAACTGTTTCAAGGATTCATATATAGTGAAGGAAACCTGCATATATTACGTAATCTGTCATAGTATTCAGCTATACTGATATTGATTTGTGTTACCATGAGCAAGTTGTTGATCAAAGTTTGTATTTAACAATATAGGGAGGGAAGTTCCGTTTTTTAATATGCTGTAAAGTATAGGAGGTTCATTGTGGGCATCAGGATGCACCGTTCTTCTTGAGCTAGTTGGATGCCTGCATTGAAAATGAAAAATCTTGTCAAGTATAGTTTGGTATATGTATTTGCAAACTTGACAGTGGCTCTGGTAGGATTGCTTTAGATTTACCTCTAATGCTATTTTTGTTTCCACAATGTTATAGCACTTGAGTAATATAAGACTTCTAGCTCATCAATCAGTACTGTTTCCATACATTACACATTAGACATATATATATTTTCATATTATATATATATATATATGATTTGAGTTTTAATGTATATATGTATGTATCTATGTATGTATGTATGTTTGTATGTATGTAACACAAAGTATTGAGTAACTACCAACAAGAGTGCTAAATACATAAATGTAGAACAGTATTAGAATGAAACACTAAAGTAAGAGACAGTGAATTTGCTACTCAGAGTCTCTCGTTGTGGGGATTGTCAGGTGATTTGCCTGACGATTGCTGAAATGAGAAACTCTGAGTAGCAAATTCTCCATCTCTTCCTTTAGTGTTTCATTCTATGTATGTATGTATGTATGTATGTATGTATGTATGTATGTATGTATGTATGTATTTATGTATGTATGTATGTATGTATGTATGTATGTATGTATTTGTGTGTGTGTGTGTGTGTACATTGTTGGTATTTTTTCTTCTCAAAGTAATTTTTCTTGATGAAGTGAACATTCATCATATAATATTGAAACTTGAGTTTTGCATACCCATACAAACTAGGTAATAGCATGTAAACCAGAATCATTATGTATAGAAATTAATTTGATAAAATTGAACATTTTGTTATTTACACTGTGCTATTCTTTATTGCATCTACAGACCCATGGCCAATTTCATGGTTTCTGCATTTAAAATTGAACATGGATTACAAGTTCCCTCTTCAAAAGATACCCCTTGAGGTAAGACTTTTATTACAAACCATATGTCCATGAATAAGAGTTTTCTCTTTACTATGTACCTTGAACAGTTAAGATTACACAGTAAGCATCTATGTTTCTATGCATTCCAATGTTACATGGGTCAAGGGATACAGAATATAAGAATCTAGTATTAAAATCTCTGCCTGCCAAAACACTATTTCAAGATTAAAAATTATTTGTTAGAAGAGATGTTTGAAGTAAAACTCCACACTCTGAAGTATGTTGCTCAAAGAGCTCCCATGTAAAGGTAAGAGTTTTTAATAAGGAGCTGGTAATAGTTTATGAAGGAATTTCTGAAAAATTGCATTGCACAAATAGAAGACCTGGGAGTGGACTTAGTTCAGAATAAACCTGTCAAAAAGATTTCATGGTGTAAACTGCAAAGTAGTGGTGAAATGCCTAAAGTTGTTACATTCTGCCATCAACAAACTTTAGTTATTATCAAACTTGGTTGATCTAGATTTTTATAGTTCTTTGAGAAGGGCATTGCCTACCCCCCTTGCCAGTCATGTCTGTGGTGTTTATGTAAGGAATTTCAGTAAACTGCAGCCTACTCGTTTTGAGAAACATTGGTAGTTGAGATTGAAAGTAAGGGTAAAATTGGAAAATTTTTCTGCAGATAATGCTGCTTGTGCAGCTCACACTATTTTCCTACTATTATCACATCCTGCCATTGAAGGATTCTATTTCTTTTATAAGTTGACAAAACAAGTTTTGTAGCAAATCTAGAGGGGCATGGCACCCCCCCCCCCTAAATATATCATGGTCATCACTGATATGATGCATTGGTAAAAGAATAATTTTAACATTGTTTTCTGCGGGGTAAGTGGTAAAACATTTTTGTTATTCAGCTGCAATTATGAAAGAACTATCAATCCTGCATAGCATCTACAAAATACATTGTTATTGTCTTCATTGTTATTTTTGCTGTTTTTTATGTAGCATGGTATCATCTAAATTCATTTTAAATAACTCTACATATCTTAAGTTTGAAAATTCTAATAAAGATGGAAATTTTTATTGTAATGGAGGTACACAGATCTATCCACTTTTGCAGTAGAGGATTCCTGAAGGCTGTTTGTAGGTCAATAACATCAGGAAAAAGGAAAGGGGCAATGTTACTTCTCAAAATTATCAATTATCAATATGCTCACCTTCAAAGACCATTAACCCAATGAAAGTCTTGTATGTCTTCTCTAATTTGCCCAGTAAAGTGCATCTCTGGTGCAAGCCCTTCCTTTTCAAATATTAATATTTTAATATGAAATTTTGTATTTGAAAGCTGACATTTCACATGTATCTGTCATAGAAATGATTGCTTAAATTGGTATGGAGTAAGCACATGGTTCCGGTAGAAAATTGGCCAAAAATTCTTTATCTATTGCATAGTACTTGTGGGCAAGTCACGTCAATCGTTTTGTTGACAGTTATTTATACAGTAAGAAAAAAATCAGTGTAACAATTTAGTACTAATGAGCAATGAGTAAAAGTGCTTTCCAGTATGATGAAATTACCCCATGACAATCACCATCTTTGAAAATGTCAGTAACTAGCAAGTTGATGCTTGTATTAGGTAAGGGTAAAGAATAAATAGATAATTGGTGATGTGGTACTAACTTTGGCAAAATGTATCAAGGCAAATGAATTAGAGAGTGTGTGATATAAACATTTCTAGCCAATTATCAATGATTTATCATATATTTTAGCGACTTTATGGAAAGGTGATGACAACCTTCCAAAATATTTTAGGATGTTAGAGGAGGGTTAGGAGTGGAAGCTTAGGTGTGGAGCCCCATCCTCAGAAAAGGAGTGTGACATGACCTGCACTAGGACTTTTAACTTGATATACACTTCTGAAGGGGTCCTGGTATGGTTTGGAAGATAAGGCAATCTCATCAGTTCTATGCTGGCATGGCCAGTTGGGGAATGCGCATTACAGTAGAAGCAATGATTTGGCCGATAGAAAAAATCACAAAGTACAAGTAAATGGGGGGCAGGCATCATGGAACAAGACAATCTATGAATATTACAGTGCAGTACACTATGGATATTATGTATATTATAGATGATCTCATAAGAACATCCTAGAAAATATAATGGTTGTATTATTGTTATGGTGGTGAGGCAGGGCAAGTATTAATTCTTAAACATCGTTAATGAGTGGGGTAAAAGATGTTAACCATCAAGAAATGAAGGATGGTCAAATTCTTCAAACAGTTTAATAACGGAGTAGGCTGCAATACTCTTGGTTAATAACCCTAAAAGTAGCGTCTTACTTCTTCCTTTATCCGTTTTCTTACTTCTTAGAGTAGCTTGTTCATCATCAATGCATGCACACTCAGAAAGTCTGATAAACAATGGAAGTTATCAAATAACAGAATAATTTCATTTTTGAAATATGATTTATATGGATTTGTGCATAAAAATTTGAGTTATGCATATAGATTAAATGACTTTTTATGAAAATATTTTGGGGAAGGTTTTAAGTCCGCGTTTTCCAGCTGGAAGAAAAGTAACTTTTTTCTGGACCCCTCTATTGAGGGATGTAGGGCTGGTCTTTGGTTTGTGGCCATCTGTTTTAAAGCCGCGCCGTGATGAAAGTACGGGCGGAACCGATGCTCTTTTCCTCAGTTTATACAACGGCATCAATTTGCTTCTTAGCGAATGGTTTGTATTTTCAGCCTTTTGCCACCCTTTCTTGTAATTTTCTTGTATGTTTTAACACTGTTCTCTCACATTCACAATCCGTTTAGCAACATTAAACTTTTTTTATTCCTTCTAGGTTTGGATTGTACCCCAAATCGAACGTTTGTGCGTATCAAGGCTCCCATCAAGTCAGCGTAATTTTATTTCACCACTTATTGGACTGCAGCGGAATATGAGCTACATCGAAATAAAATGCGGTTCTCTTCAGAGCATACCAGACTCGATTAGATATTGTTCTAAAATCAAGGAATTTCATATGGTCGGGAACCATCTTCGTGCATTGCCTGGGGCATTATTGGACTTCACGGAGTTAGAAATGTTGTCGAGACATGATAACAGCCGTATGACTCTTGATTGGGAGATTGTTGACCTACAAGAAGAAGAAGGTGCTGGCGAGAAAGAGGAAAAGAAGATATATAACCCGATGTCATTATTACAGTTAAGTTTATTGGAAGCAGGGCATAACCTTCTTGCTGGTTCACGTAATCCTAGAGAGGTTTTTCCTTTACTACCTTTTTCAACTGTTATCGATATGGATGTACAGCTAGCAAAATATCGCATTTGCAGTTGGTGTAAAAAGCTTTTCCATGGCGAACGTGGTGAGTTGTTTTGTTATAAATATTAACCATCGTTAGTTTGCAATTTTGTAAATGCCATTTGATATATTTTGGGGGCCAACCACTTGACTAATTGTTCTCTACAAAGGCTAAAAGAAGGAATATGTTAGGGATACAATCAAAGCCCATATAATTGATTGCGTCAAGCGGACATTTGATTGACACTTTTATTTTCTCTTTAATTACA
>JAAAKL020018776.1:0-10096 GCA_010016065.2 Carybdea cf. marsupialis auct. non (Linnaeus, 1758)
TCATAAATTGTTTCTCTTCCCCTGAAAGACTGCAAATACCTACAAGTAAAGTAAACGAAGCATTGTTGGACATGTGACAAAATGTAATTTACGTTTCTTACTGACATAATAAAAATAATTTTTTAAAACATCGCATTTCTTTCTTTCTTTCTTTCTTTGATAACTAAAATTTAGAGACTTATCTAAATCTTCTTAATACAAGCAATATACAAAACAATTTAACCATGAAACTATAATAACAAATTTGTGAAAAGATGGTTAATCTGCGTAGGAGATAAGAGAACTTGAAACTAAGAAAGTCACAAACATGCTAATACTAGGTAACAAGGTTTTGACTACCAAGTTAACAAGTCTGAAGTGTTCCAATATTTGTCCTTGCAACAGAATAAAACGTATGTAGCTCGTATGCAACAAACAGATAGCTTCGTCGAGATGTAAAAGGATTCTCTTTTACTTATGCCAATACACTCAAGGAAGAATGCCTTAGCTTCTTTTGCTAGTGTTCGCCTGTCGGATTTTATTTCATGGGAAGTTCCAACTGCATGTTGCTGCAGGAACAGGAGGACACAAAATCGGTCAACAAGGAAAGAGATGACTAGATCTCATAGTTTTTATATCGATGATCTAAACATTTACTAGTAAAATCATCAAAATAATTAGAAATTTAAAGTAGCAAACCAAATTATTGTGAAGGCAAAAATGGACACAGGAACTTTGCATAGTGTCAAGAAATGTGCACAGGTAGTGTGCATGGAAGTAAGTTTGATGAAAGGAGGAAGGAATGCAAGTACTAGATCCTGAACAAAGTGTATAAAAGTTTTCGATGCGAACAAGGAGACAAAATAAATGTAAAAAAAGGAATGGAAAAGGTGAAAGTGGAATCCGAGTATTGTAAGTCTATTGAAAAAATATTTGCATGATGTAAATTTGGTTAAAGCAATGAACCCAGAGAGGTCCAGTCTGCAGGATATGTTATAGATGCATGTACTTTACCAAAGGTTGATATTGAGGAACTGGAGTGAAGAGATTATAAGGACGGTTGTTTTCCCCAGACGTCTACTTTCCAGAAAATTAAGGGGCCCAGTGCCTGCTCGTGCTCCCTAGCCCCATACGCCTATGTTATGAATAGAAGACTATGCTCGGTCTAAATCAGTTCCATAAACAAGACTGGGGGGCAACGTATATTAAAATGCCCCTTCTCATGAAACTCGAGCCCCTTGAAATCTCTCTGGCTACGCTCTTATAGGCAGCTTTTCCAAAACGAAAATAGATGTTGCTTTCATGAACCTACCTTACTAACAATCTTTACATGTTTTTCTGCAGTAAGACTTAAATTCCTTGCAATGTGCATCCGTGCATGAGCCGTAACCGTCATAGCAACAGGTTACTACAAATATTAAGGAAGAAAAAACAATTTAATACAGGTGAAAACATTTAAGAAAACCCTGCGTCGTACCTGCACTCAGCTTTCCTTCCTAAAAGGGAACTTGTTGTTGAGGCACGTTAAAAGCAAACTACTTACAATACAAGCGTTAAAATGTTTTGTATATTATCGTATATCGTATGTCGTTTATTTTATATCGACTAACGTAAATTAATCATTAACATGGCGATATGAGGCTATGCAATTTGAAAGGATACTTGATATGCGATAAAGTGACCAATGAGTTGTACTATTAAGTTGTCGTTTAATCAAAAGATCGACGCCAGCTTTCGTTTGAGCTGTCCTCTTGACTTGCTCTATCACGGTATTAAACATATTAGTTTGCAGTGCTTATTTGATCCGCGCAGACATTGCACCTACATTGCGCCTACATCCGTGAACCAAGTCATCTCATTTCTGCTGATCAGGAACATAGCCAGCGCAAATGTGAGGCTACTTCAGCTCATATTAAATTCGGTACCCCTCTCCTGGTACAACTAGTTTTAAATGTAGAAAAGTACCTTAATCGATGATAAAATGCAATTGGACATAACTTTTGCGGGTAGTAAGCGAATTTAATTATCTGGGGGAAAGGAGAGGCCAACGAATATATCTGAGAGCATTACCCTACCGTATACCTTTGCGTCGTGCTTTCTGCTACTGTGAACAAGAAACAAAGTAAGAAAATTATGGTACGTCTCAGCTACCAACTATTACCACAACCTCAGTTGTCGCTACTTCAATGTATAGAAGTCTACTGTGGTGTCACAAAATAAGAGCAGTAGGTTCACCTAAAACTGACGCAATGCCTTCTGCTGACGTCGTACCGGTTGTGTTTTCATGCGTGGGTGGTATCTTATGTTAATCTAAATCACTCACTTTTGTTGGGCTCCAACCGTCCAATTGATGGAGTGGTAGCTGTAGAACAACAGGGAAACATTTGACAATTAAAACACAATCTAAAAATGACGAACAGTGCATATACGTATAACCACTGAAGGTAAGTGATCCAGGTCTGTAATAACTTGAGTTCGATTGTCTTATCACATTTAAGTAAATATGTGTGTTACCAGACGTAGACCCCTCCTTTTTGTCGTTGCGACAAAGAAAAAGGATCTGATTTATGATTTATTAAAAGAACTACCAATTACTAAAGTCAACAATAATTTTTCTATAATCGAGGTTCTTAACCCGGACTGCTCTAACACGCTAAGCAGCGGCACAAGATGGGCTCGCGAAGGAGACCCTCGGCCCTAAACAATATTTTTCTTTATATGGAAAAAGGTTCTTTAATCTACAAAACAAGCCCAAAATACCGCTGGTCAAGAGATCAGCTGTCCGCAAGAGCATTTGCTTGCTTTTTGGCCTTCGAGGTAGCAGATTTTTTTCCTGAATGATTAAAAGCAATGAGCACGCACTTGCTGCCAAGTTAAAATTTGAATTATCTCCCTTCCTCGTAATCTTGCGGTTGCAGATCTAGACTAACAGAAATTTCAAATTGTTCGACCGCAGTCAAGGGCGACCTGAAAGCTCCCTGTTTGTATGGCTCCTGCTAGAAGGCAGAGAGGGTAGACACTCCTCTTCCTTGTGTTTCCACAATTGGACCTCAGTATGAACTGGTTCCCATTTGCCAACCCCGTAAGGATGACCCACTGGTTGGCGGCCAGCTTAGTGCCTCAGTTTACAAATTGATGAAACAGGCAAATTTAAAATCTCCCTGAGTGGGATTTGAACCTAGAACCCTCTGCACTCAAAGCTGCAGACGGAACCACTTGAGCCATCGCGCCGCAAGATCTAGACTCAACATCTCTTGCCCCGGGCAAAATCGTAACAGTCAAAGGGCAGAAAAAGTATACGACTCGTTTGTTTTCAACATCTTAGAGCATGTAAAATGATGTCATTTCGCTTGAGATCGCCGATTGTTATAACACCCTAAGGTCCTCTTTATACGTTATCTTCTCTTCCATGATTTGTCTACATATGAAACGTACTACGCTGTCCCACTGTACCGTCATTCTAAGGCTAATAACCGTCAAATACTGTGCTAAAAGGGCCCGCATGCAAAAAACCTCTCTTAAGTGGCACAATCCCTTACAATTTTACTTACAAAATTTGACCCGTCATAGGAAAGAGTTGAGCAACAGAAAACTTCCCCTTCCTGGCTTAAGCTTGCGCGTTTGCTCTTACGAGTTTGAGTTTACTGATAAACAATCCGTTTAATACAAGAACACGCACGCTTCTCCAACTTAGTAAATTAGCTATCCAATTATAAAGGCGCAAATGTTTCCCAAATCATAGAAAGCGATAAGAGATGTTTACTTTCGGGCTAATACGGTGGAGTGCTATAATCGAACCCAGTTAACTAAATGCCTACTTGATTGACGAATCCCATTGCTTCATTTCCCGATATTTAAGCTTATTTTCTGATATAAAAAGACAAATTCACCACTCTCTCACTGCCTGTTTCCTGTGAAAGCGTAATAGTGAAGTCAGCGATCCAGCATTATCCCCTCGAGACGTAGCCTCCAGGTGATCTGCGTAACAGGACTCTCCCTTCTTTAAGCATGCGAAAAGTTTTCAAACTTCTGTTAGTCACATTCATAAAATAGACGAGTCCTTTCAAGGAACTCTCCTCTGATTCTTACTTCCCCTGTCAGACTAAGGGAATCTTTCAACGACTTGCACAAAGCATTGATGTTTCATCCTAGTCTATATCATCTCCCTCTCTTTTCTTTAGCCATTACATCATAAAAGGGAATTAAGTAATTACCTTACCAATGCTCTCCTATTACAATCGGACCCCATTTTCACATATCGAAAAACAAGCTATAGCTTAGTTTGAAAAGAAATTTCGTACCTCCTGGATAGAGTTTTAAAACATTCTCCTTGAACTGACCCAACATGTTTCCATGTGCTCTGTACTGTGCAACTACGTAAGTGTAAATGCTTCTTCCGACCTGTTTTGTTGCGATGCCAACTCCCACTTTCGTAGACCCTTTCCACACAACCTGCGTAAAGTGTCCAGTACCAGAACTGAATCCAGGATTTCCGTAGCTATAAGAATTGATTTCCTGGTACCTATAAAAGAAATAAGTATTAAATATGCCGATTATAATGCTAACCATTTTTATTGCAGTCAGAACCTTTTCTCTTCTAATAAAAGCGCTGTTTCTAAATGAAAACTGTTTGAAAATTTTCAGATCTTCAAACTCCGTCCATACGACGTTTTCGGAGCTCTTGCTTACATGGAAGGTAAAAAAACCGTCATTTACCTCTTCGAATCCGCCCTTATATTTAAAACATGAATGTTTTTTTAAATTGCAACGATAAAACATCACAAATGAAAAAATAGAGAATTGTAAAGTTCAAAAAGTAAAAACTGAGAAAAATAAATGAGAAATAAAATTGGTAATAAATTTATCAAAGTCTTAATATGTAATAATATACAAAGTTTTACATGCCATGATGCATTCTGAAGAAGACTGAAATGAGTGAATTAATACACATTTAAACGACCATCTACTCGAGACGAATGGAGTAGGAGTATGTCATATTGTTTAAACAAACCCAAGCAGATACTGTATTACATTATTATCACGTATCTTCAATCAAGCATAATCATATATTTAGGAGTTAGCTAAAATCAGAGTCTGAGTATATTTAACTAAGCATTTAAGTGACTGGTGAATGTTTTAAATGAAGGTGTTTTTATTCTCACTACATACTTAGTAAAAGACCGTTTGATCGTTATTCGGAGAACCTCCACACCAGAGGTAAGCTGGAATAACTATATAGCAAGTAGGATGACAAATTTAATTTACCATAGCCAGAGCCAATAGGAGTAGAACAGTAAACCTGATTGGTATTGTGGATACAAAGAACAAACAGAGATATCGATAAAGTGATAGAGTGTGCACTTGGAGCCACGAAGATAACCAAGTATTGTTTGGAAATTTTTATGGAGGGAAAAGAATAAGCTAAGATTTCTATAACGGTAAAGGTAGATATTACTCCTCAACAAGTCTTGTGGCGAATGCCTCATTATAAAAAGTTCTAAGTGTCCTTTTGATATAGTCAATGATATTCGTATGGTCAAAGGTTTAAAGAGATAAAAAAGAAAAGTGAGTTCAAGGAGCTTGACGGAGTGAGCGACAGTTTTATTCATCAACTGACTGTTATGCTGTCCTTGGCTGTTATTTCATGGAATAAATAGCAGAAGTCGGGTTTTTACTCTAAAAATAATGAACTTGTTCCTATACACAACTCAATCATATAGGTGAAGGAAGTGTCAGTAGGTCTATTTGGAGCAAATAATACTTTTCAAACCTGTCATAAAGGAAGAGGTTTTAAAACCCTGGCCCAGATTATTGATTGGTGAAGGTTTTTAACCCTTTTTTTAAGGCTTGAAGTGTTTTTTCTTCACTTAGTAAGTTTCGGATTGCGCCTGCATTTCTTTGCTAAGAATACACTTTGGTATGATATGCTACATTTCCTAAGATATTTACAGCATATGCTCTCAGGTTTATGATGAGGTTTTTCTAACAACTCTCGGTATTTTTCCTACCTTGAAAGAGTTGGGTGGCTAATAACATTAAGTTACAGGATAACATCTTATTTATGGGCTGATACTAAAATATGAAAATCTTAAGCTTATCGCCGTATGTCAGGTCCGCCATTATGCCTGTCTACTGTGTTCTTTTTCTACACAGAGTTACCTATGATTTTACTTTTCGAAATGAACAAGTAAAAACCTTGTGAAACAGTACATCTTGAATATAACTATTTTATCCAGATCAGCGTTTCCCAAGTTTTCGTTCTCGTTGCCCCTTGGCACCAAACATAAAATCTTATCACCGCAAGACATTCCTAGAAAACTGCAGTACAGGTTAATCTTTCCACAGATAAGCATTAAAATTAAAGCGGTAAACAGTCGATCACTATAAACAGGCATTTGCGATGCACAAAAAAAATTAAATATGTAATAAAAAATTAAGTTCTTCTCTGTAACTTTATCCCTGTCGCCCCATTTCCTTACATCGCCCATTTAAATGTTTCAACGCACTGGGAAGGAGGTACGTTTGCTTTTGGAACTTACTACTTAGATGTAATTAATTTTAGACTTAGATGTACTGCTTAGATGTAATTAATTTCGGAATGCCTCGTTTTGCAACTGCAAAGGTACGGCGGTACAGAACGCGTTTGCCACTAGATCCTTGTATATTGTAACAAAAGTACGAGTACCTTCCGGCTTCAGAATGCTCCATTCTCAATTCACTCCAGGGTCTATCCCAGGCTCCTTTGAGAATATTTAACAAAGGGTTGTAGATGTGCTTTATAACATAAGCACTTACGAATTTAATAGGCCATTAAAATAGTAAACAATAGTCTGGATGTCGCTCTCTTAACAAACTCCTTATTCATAGGTGATCAGATAGACCTGGTACAGAAACTTTGTTCAGAAAGTAAAATGATTTGGTGTCTTAAAAGTTCATACCGTATACGAGATAGGATAACTACAATGATTACGATAGAAAATTTATCATATCAAGGTTTCTAGCGTCGTTGATGTATAATTGATGGGCAAAGGTAAGCATAAATACAGTATGTTGCGAGGAGAAAAGAAAATGCAGGCCTTATATAGATTTCACTGGGCGTGGATATCAGATTCTACATTCCAGCAAAGACCCTTACAAAAATGCACATTCAGAGACCATAATCATGAATAGTTGATTTTTGTAAATGAAAGAAGAAAGTCCATAATCTGGAATAGCAGACGTACCAAAGTATCGACTTCACTTATAGAGGTAAAGGCGTAACGATTTTCCAGTACAATTCAAAGAACAGCAAACAAGGAATATCTTGTAGGTTTCAGCTACGTGTGCTCTGTGTAAGTAAAGAAACTATAATGCCAACAGGGTAGGTCAGAATGGCTACATCGAGAATCTATAGAAACTGCCTTTCTACATTCACTACTACAACCATGTTCCTTACCCTACCTTACACCTTAGTTCATTCCGTGCGATGTCGCACATTGAGCCACAAACCTCCGCCAACAGTTTCTGTCTTAGGCAAGTGTCTTCACATCTCTCCAAGTCTTCCTTTCCTCCTTAACAGTGCACCTCCATGTCATTTTTGGTCCTCCTCTTGCCCTACTCTGATCAAATGTGTTGCCATTTTCATTATCCTTCCTTCGCTCATTCTACAGATATGCCCTATCAACGTCCCTCTTCTCGATGACCATGTTCCTTCTTAGCATAAAATGACGATAAGGAATTTTTGCATGAGCACTGATAAGCCAACAAAAGAGGTTGAAGAGAATCATGGAAATGTTGAAATGTAATAAGGAGCCTAAAGTGTAACAGGGGATAGACAGTAAGTAAAAACAAAGGCAGGAAACTGCTATTAAAAATGATACAATCTGTTGTTTAATGGATGGAGTACTATACACAATTGTATCAACAAAACAACACAACCAAATTAGCAACATTTAAGTTTACGTAACAAAATTTCTTCAGAAAGAGACCGCATCGGCAAACAAGTGTGCATGCGAAAGGATACGAAATGAAGGTGAAACAAAGGAACAGTCCAAGGAGAGTTAACTTTTAAAAAGGGTAATGGTACGCGATTGAATGCATCCGTGAAAATATATTCTATGTGTCCTCTGCAACAACTTCGGGGTACAGCGGTGGGGTTTAATGGAGAATGCATCCTGATAAATGGATTTATTAAAGAACGTGGCTTACTGTTGCGTTTGTCTTGAGCTACTAGTAATTGGTGAATCAGTTCTCTGTTCTTGTAATTAAAATTAAAAACACCTAATTTATGTTTACTAGTAAAAAGAAGCCGACCTGAAGGGAAAGAGGAACAAAATAAAGACCTTTAAAGGAAGACGTTAGGAACAGCAAAATTGTTGTAATTTTACTGAATTTCAAACCGTATTTAATATGGAGAAGCCATTTGGTCAACTTTTTGCCCATAATGTATTCACAACAAAATAATGGTCTTGGAGTCATATTCAAGGCAACAGCGAGAGAAAATATTTTGCTTTCCGTATAATATGAATACCATCGGAACTCTTGTCGTCAACTTGCAGAAAGCATAGTTACTGATGATGTACAAGAGAAAGAAGAGACGTCCAACATCAAAAAAACTAAAGCAATGATCAATGGATAGAAAACAATGCCTCTAGGTCTCTTCATGGAAATGAATGGTATTGAAAATATGGTAAGCTCAACAGCTGCGCTAAAGCTTTCAAATTCCTTAAATCGGCAAGGCAAATAGAGTTCAACTAGTCTTCAGAAGGAGCTTGAATATAGAATCTTCTCCATACAATAGATCCTATATTTGTTTGGTTTATTTGTTTGGGTTGTTGTACCCTCTCATAACAGTAGTAACAATCAATAAAAGAAAGCTATTACCATACGAAATGCAATGTTACAAATAATCGTCATAACGTTTAGTAAGTACTACACAATTATAGATATTGTAAACTTGTGAGACTAAAATAAAATTAGACAAGAAAACGAAATAGAAAAACACCGGATGGAAGCAAAGAAAACAATGAGGTAAAAAAGACACAAAATTACAATATTACTTTTACTGGGCAAGCAGTTACGACCTTGTTTTATCAAATAAGACCTATAATATTATCTCTTAATGGATGACTGTTTTTAATACTAATTAATTTTAGAAGGAGTTTTTCAATTTTTCAAATGCATATTGTACAACTAAATTTACCACTGTAGGAGATAATTCATGCTGTCTTACTGTCACGTGGTTTCGCCGTTTTTGTTCACATAACCATTCAACCAAATTTTCTCATGAGCATTTCTTCCCCTTGTCAACAAATGAGTTCCAATGTCCTTACGAGTCAGGTTGACCTAACGTTTGGGTGGTTTACCATCAGACAGATATGTTATTAAATTCGCGCTTTTGGCATCTACTAATGCTAGCAAGTGAAATATCGCTCTTTATTTCCAAATTTTTATGAAATTTAATAAGCTTTGTTGATCTCAATGGAACGTGCTATGTTGAGAAATTTCCTTTTATCGATTAGGTCGTCTATGGTTGACCGGTAGGTTTTAAGAGTAACTTTGGATCACTCATCTGTCCACTTGTTCTTGAAATATTCATATTTTCTGTAAATAACCGTTATCAATGCTTCATCAAGAACATGTTTTGTAGAATAGCAATATTAGTTTACTGCTGCTCTGTCAAAACTTACAATAAGCTTTATGGTTTTTAGTTATGGTTCTTTAAGCATTTCTTATCCAATATCAATTCTTATCTCAACATGATATCATTGTGCATGGGGTATTCATATAAAACATGCCATATAAGAAGGTATTTAAAATATTAGCCAGTCAGTCTAAATTAAGCCGTTCTCGACTAACGTGCGGGCTAGTAAAAACGCATGTCTGTATTCTAATATCTTATGACTGACATGCCAAATCGTTCCTAGACTTCTTCAGAAGTAACTGTACTAATAAATTTCAAAAATTTGCGAATTTATGATGCCATTAATACCCTCTTGAAAGCCTACCCATATGTGAGATGGTTGAGTAACGTTTGCAACGCAGGTTGGTAAGTTAATCAAAACCCCCCCCCTCCCCCCCCCCCCCCCCACCCCCCACCACCCCCCCCCACCCCACACCCACCTCCACATTGGCCCAA
>JAAAKL020018777.1:0-10096 GCA_010016065.2 Carybdea cf. marsupialis auct. non (Linnaeus, 1758)
CTTCTTCTATGTATCATCGGCTACTTCCTCATAAAACTCGTCTACCTCAACATAATTATGTTAAAATGAATTGTAGAAAGTGACTCTATTTTTTGTTGGCGTGCACTAATTCGTCGACCTAAAGTTTTGGTGCATTACTATGAAATTGTCATTTTGAAATCACAATAAATTTTGTAAGACTTCATGGAGATGCAAAGGGAATCAAAATAACGTTGGCAGTTTTCATTATCACCATGGTAACAGTAATCATGTTTAACGTAAGTAACTCGGAGGGAAAGTAATGAAGTCACAAATCAAAAGTTGTGGAAATAGTACGGTTTGACTCCAGATATCTAATGGCAACCCTGTGATAGGTTGTTTCCCAAAATAGCGGACCTGTAATGTTTATGACTAGAGGCGTATGAATTTCAAAAATCTCTGGTCATCTCTGTTGATATTCTTTAGATCCGTACGTTAATAACCAGCATCAAATAATAAAGTTTTGTTCGAGAGATTTAAAACTTTGAAAGCGGATATCTCGGTGTTAGGAAAAGGTAACACTCTCAATTTGGCCATCGACGTTCTTACTTGTACGGTAGCATGAAAATTGAGTATTTTTTCCATGATTCAAACATTTTCAAAATCGTGACGTCACACTCCGTATATTGCCAATATAAATATACTTTCATATTTGAAGGTCCAAAGTTTTCATCATCAATATCAACTGAACATCACGTGGACGCACATCTAAGAGTAACTACCAGCATTACACATTTAGACAAGGTGGTTTATTTGCTGCATTGTTATTCTTCATGTATAGTACAGAAATATTTCAATGTTGATCTCCTTACCACCTGTGCAAAAATACAAGGTCCCTTATTACTGACCGCATGTCCTGAGGGCCCCAGTCTGTTATTATCACCGATCTCTGGCAAAGACTGGATTGAGCTTCCCTTTGATTCCAACAGCGAAAAAACATGGTGGGAAGATCCGCAGTGATACGTAAAGTTGTTTATAAGCTTGTTTGATGATGCTCGATCCAGTGTTTTTTTGGAGCTCACTGGTTTTTGTGCAGTCATGTCTTTATTACATCAATCGTATGTGGACCCAACTCTACTTTCCTGTTAGAACAGAAGTTGGTATCACAAGTGCAAGTCTTGATTAGGAGCCTAGTCCTTTAAATTTAAGTTAAGCATTATTTCTTTGAAGCTTGTTTATGGCCCCGGCAAGTCAACTATGTTTTCATTTCGCGGAAGAACTTTCACAGGGTTTGATTTCTTGTGAGAATAGTTCTAAGCTCAGCTTCTTTTTCCTTATCTCATTGCTCCCCAGGTAATACCAAGAAACAAGGTGAGGATTAGGTAAAAAGGGAAGCGCAAGATGGTCTATAATCCTTTGAATAATTTGAAATGCCTTCAAAATGTTGTTCCAATTATCTAAGTTTAATTATAAGGGTGAAATAGCACGAGGACTATTTTAATTCTCTTTCATGTTTGCATACTGGAAGGATCTTCCTCACGTCGCTCCATCAAAAAGTCCGATTTCCCATCAAATATAAAGTATTCCAATTCGTCGCCTTCTTGCCATCAAGAGGCTATTTTTAACTTGGTTTGTACAAGTCTTTTCGTGACACTTTATGGTTTTCCATGGTTTATCTCTCCTATCTTAGGTCCAGGAAAAAACGATCGTTTTAGTTCACTCTATTTTGTCCAAATGCCGGAAAAAAAAGCTAAATTGATTGTTTATGATACTAGTGCTTTTAGGTAACTGTCTTGTACCACCTGATGGGAGACGTAGCTTTAAAGCTCTTATCAGTGTGCTGCAATTAAGTAATAGACTACTTTCAATAATGATAGTGAAACTTCTAACTTTCATAACAGAGCAAACGAGTTGCTGTTCTTTGGCCACGCACACAGTTTGCAGGCCACATGAAATAGCTCGGCAGCCGGAGTTGGTTTACGGGCCAGGGGTAGGGAACATTCATTTTTATGAATTGCCATATCCGCATAGAAGAGCTGTCGTTAAAGCGGCTGTGAACTATTGGATTCTGTGGTTCTACCATAATCTTGTGCTTGGTTAGAGCCTTAATGCCTTTGATACTAAAAAAATGTTCACGTGGCATTGGAAATGTTGAGCTGACATACGACTTGTTTAATTAAAATGTATTTTAAAATTACCACCAGTAGGCACCCGATACAATGATACAATGATACAATGTACTGCGGCAGCGCATAAACGTGAGGGTATATATCTCAACAGGTATATCAACGCAATGTTCAGACAAATAAGCGGTCTAAACCCGTCTTTCCTTGACATGATTTATGGCGAACAATCATTTGTCTGCTCGAGTGGTGATAGCACGCCATACTTCTCTATCAGTCATAGCAGTCTCCAGTTCTGCTACATCAAGACCTGTGTCCTTTTTAGTGAGTCGATGTAGGTGAGCGCTGGTCTGCCTCGTTTCCTCCGACCGTATTTGGGGTACTAGTTTGGATACTAGCTCATCATGACTTCTCACGCTCTGACCGGCAAACTTGACTGTAAGAAATGATGGTGTCCCTAGCTAACTACCGAAGGTAAAATCAAGAAGTAAGCCCTTCTTGTAAAGGTGCCGCGCCCATAAAGTAAACCAAACTTTCTGACAATACGAGATAAACATTTCATTTTATCTTTATATTATATGATATACATTATAATTATAATATTTAAAATCTTCCTATACATGTTACAACTTGTTACCATGCAAATTAGTCCTCAGTAAATAGTTTCACTGAATTCAGCTCTATCTGCATGTCAAGATTCTTCCTGATGTTTGAGTTGTCAGTTTTATTACAACAGCAGGACCCTTGCCAAAAGCTTGGCAACATATGAACTGGTAGTTCTCAAACAGCTTTATTCTTTCTACTACCACAGGGTTCGAAATAGTGTATCGCGGTTCGCGAACCGTTTTTGGAACATCGTGATTCCGTTCTCGTTTTCACAAGACCGTTTCACGAACCAAAAGTGAAGATATGAAGATTTTAAAATGACGAGACTCGTTGCCCCATTTGAAGAAGGCACTCAATGCCGACCACAGTTGCACTTCACACGACCTCGAAATCTGCGTCTAATCAAAACAAACGTCGATAAAACACAAAACGCGTTGCTTCGGGATCCTCATAATCCCAGGACGCTCACAGTGCCCCTGAACCCCAGCTACAGTTGCTTTCCACTATCTAAAAAAATAGCGAACCGTTTTTATACTCTTATTTCGATCTCCGTACCACAATTTCAAAATACTGTTTACTAAAGTTCAAATAGTTTATTGTTGGCACAAAATAATGCGAGCACATAATAGGCAGAGCTAGGCCAGCTTTTCACCTAGCCGTCCTCGAATCTGTCCACATCAAAGCTACAAAACCGTTGCTTTGCAGACAAAAAGAATCTGTCTTTTCATTGGGCCTTTTCAGTTAAGCACTCAGATCCGCAGACACTGATTGGTCAAAACAATACCTATCTCGCAGTCAGACCTCTGATTGGCTACTTACGAAACACAGTTTGGTATAAGTTTTATTGATTTTTTCCTATTTCAAGTTTGACGATTTTGTACTCCGAGGAGTGTCAGACGAAAAGTGTTTTTCAGTACTAAACTGTTTTCGCTATTTCGTGCAGTTTTACTAAAGTTCATTGCTATTTCTCACAGTACATTAAGATCTTTCTCTAAAGAAATGTTGACGAACTTCCTTGTTTCTTTCGTGCTTTGAATAATAAGAAACAAGTTGATAAAGATAACCACTGTGATGCTTGTAAGCCGCGGTGGCCTAGTGAATAAGCTCCTGGCCTTCTGATCAAAACGGTAAGGGCTCGATCCCAGGAAGGCCCATCGGTGATGTCAGGAGCGGCATCCGGTCTTAAAGTGCTCTATGCTCCAGTAACAAGTTCCATGAAAGTAGGCTTGTCTTAACTCATGTAAAATGAGAGCCAACAGAGGTTAAGAGGATGAAGAATGCCCTAGTTGCCACAATGAAGGTAGAAATTATGTAAGATCAATTTTAAATTCAGGCAACTTCGTAACAGTTACCATAATGTCATTATATATCTCAATAACGGCAGAATACTCTTGTTCCAAGTATCTACATAAATATGGTAAACTCTTCATAATACAAGCAGAAATCAAAGAACACTTGCAGGTAGCTAGGAGTGATTTAGCATGAATAATATGGAACTGTTGGGTGGATTTTTCAGCATCCTAAGCAGTGTGATTGTAGTATGTTGCTCGGACAGTGCAATCATGTAGCTGGTAAAGTGCAATCATGTAGCTTTTAAAGTGCAATCATGTAGCTGGTAAAGTGCAATCATGTAGCTTGTAAAGAGCAATCATGTAGCTTGTAAAGTGCAATCATGTAGCTGGTAAAGTGCAATCATGTAGCTTGTAAAGAGCAATCATGTAGCTGGTAAAGTGCAATCATGTAGCGGGTTGCGACATGTCCTGTTATTGCAAGCATGTAAAAGTACTTACTTGCGTGATAGATCCAGTCGGAGAGCATTCCCTTTCATTCAGAATAAACATATGATCGTTCACAATAACGAAATCTACAATTGATCAACAACTTCTGACTTTAACAGACTAAGTGACAAACTTTCATAGGCAATTCAATACCCGCCTCGTTCTCAACCTTATGATGGTAAATATTACAAGGTCGTGTCTTCGAGTTTGAGCAGACCTCTAATTGTTTTCTCTATGGTCAAGCACGACCAATAGCCAGGTTGCATTTGGTGGGCTATGACCGAAAGGCAGATTGCAATTAGTGGAGTACGACCAAAAAGCAGATTGCATATGTCCACACCGTATATGCTCTTTGGGGGCGTATTTAAGTCTATGGGTTGATTTCAAAAGCAGGAAACAACACTTAAATCCGCTTACCACCATACCAAGGTTTTGAGGCTCAGCCACACTCCATTAATAACCTGCTAAGCAGTTTTTCATGTTTCACATTCTATTTAAGTCGTCTATGATACACAAATATTCATTACGTTATCTGTTATGGTAGTTTTTATCGTCGTAAAAGCAGCAAGTAGGTTTTTTTCTATGACAAACACGAGCATGAAAATGTAGTCTAGACTGCATAATTTTGCCATCGTAAATTAAATGCCCATTTTTTACTCTTAACAGTTCTGCTATTAATTGTGTTCGGCTTTTTAAGTCTGAAATTTTCGTTACTAGACCATGGCACCAGCCCGCCCGCTAACCAATACGAGACGCACTACGTCACTGCTCACAAGGGGCCGTGCACTGTAGCAGCCTTCACCTGTGACGGTAAGTGTCTAATTATATCTTGTGATAGTATTGACGAACACAGATGCAGAGATCTTGGAGAAGTGTTTTGTCTATGGGTAATAGCATAGGCTCACGATGAATATAAACAATAATTCTGACTGCTTCTTGCAAGACTGCAGAGACTTAGTTTGCAGAGAAATACTAACTTGACTTTTCCCGAGGCATGTTCACTCGTTCAAGAACTAGATTACGCACCGTGATCTATTCTTTAGCAGTTACTTTAATTGCAAAACCCCAGTAAGGATATTTGCAACAGGGTATGTTGTCGAATGTAAATTGAGGATCTTCTTGACGTTTTCCGTTTCTCAAACCAATATTTCGCAGTCCATCGACGTGTTTACATTGCTAGCTGTTATTGAACACGTCGTATTTTGTGAGCTTACTTTGTAAGATTTGTTGTCGAAAGATATTTTCAGTCATCGAAGTCGTTTAATTACGAGTACTCAAAAGCCAAGAAATGCCTAAATGGCGGCTTATATTGTGGGTGCTTTTTGCGTAGAAGGAGGTGTGGTGACTACGTAGATAGAAAATGGCGGCGCGGAGAAGGGAACACGTTGTTCTTCGCTTTTGTATAGAGACTTTTAAACCGCCCTATATCAATTGTCAGAAATATGAAATTCGCAGTTTAAACGAGTAACTTTTGTATTAAGAACTCCTTAATTTTTTTATTTGCAGCTTTACCTTTCTTTGTAGAACTTGCGACAAGGGAGGGAAGAAAACAGCATTTTGATTCCTTAATGGTTTTTCCTCCAGCTAGAAGCAGACCTTCGTTTGAGCACGTGTTGGCTTTCTAAAGTTTGACTCACTCGAGTTAAATGCCCTAGAGATGTATTGCACCTATAAATTCTAGTAATGACTATCCTGATGCATAGCCAGGCAATATGGTAGTTGTTTATTTGGCACAAAATCCGCTGATCATAAACATTTTTCATTACAAATGTGGCTCGTAAGCTGGTGGGGGTATTATTACGGGATTCAGCGGTGGTTGAAAGCAGTTTTTGCCTTCTAGCACAAATTGGTCCCGTAATGCTCAAATGACCTGAAATTAAGAATAACATACAAGTAGAGCACAGCATCAATCAACGTGGGTAAAAAAATTTTCTTAAAATTTAATGATGATAAGTTATAGATCTCCGTTTTTATTCCACAGTTATACAAACTAATACGGATCAAATATCACAGATGATTGTTTTTAGGAATATTCTGAACATATTCTGAAGTATATTGAGAGGCAGCAAAAACGAATGGAATTTTTAAATAAAAAGGGTGTGTGATGTATATACTTCAAGTATGAACAGGCAGATCTTTGCCGTGCCAATATACGCTGATTTTTTACTACTGGTAAGAAGAAGTCAGAGGATTTTACCGCTCCCTCATCGTTCACTTGCCTGTCTATCGGACATGCTGACGTTGTCGGTAGAGGTAACTTTGCTTGCTATGCTGTGCTCTGCCCATACGGATGTAATGCCAGCTGTTTGATGCTGATAGTGGCAACCCAGTTGCATTCATTTCAAACGACGAAGAAGGAACGTTCATTAACTCTAAAGATCTTATGGACGTTTTCAGGCCAAATTAAGTAGAATTTAAGGCAAGGAACAGCTGTGTGTGATGTGAATATAACAGGATTGTGAAAAAAACCTGTCAAGGATTTACAATTTTTTGCCATTTGACGTATGTTTAATTCTTGTTACTTTTTAGGCCGCCTTGTGGCAACTGGTTCCAATGATGCATCAATAAAGGTAATTGGTTATTCCAGTGACTTGTTTTCTTTATGTACATTTGATGAGCATGCGTTGAAAAGAGCGTTAGTAAAAGACTTTATGAAAAGAAACAACCGTTAGTATTTAGGGTTTTTCATGTAGCCCACTTCCGTTTTTATTATTTAAAGTTTCGAATCACTTTCATCATTTCTTCTGTCCGTTTTGCCATCATTTCATTCCATTTTTGAAACGCCCTTCATTCAACCCAGTCATTGCTGAACGTCTAAGCTCAACAGTTGTTTATTCTTTTGATGTAGGGAATTTGTCTCTTATCTTCTTAAAAGGTTTCGTTCATCCTCACGTTATTACTTTCTTAGTTCTTGATCATCATGCCTTGCTTGTTTCTTTCTTGTAGTGTCTTTTTTAATACTTTATTCATTTTCCCCATTATGAAGAATCGTCACCAGGACCTTTGATGTCTAGGCCTTGCCCTAGACGGAAAATGTGTCCTTTCAAGACTTTAAGAAATGCTCATATATCAAAATGTGGCCAATTTCCATAGTCATCGATAATATCCCATAGCAGACTTGGACATTTTTCTTTAAGAAGCATACAAGGAAAGAGCATTGAAACTGGATACACACAGAAAGCTTCTAGCGTATGTTAGTATAACGTATAATCGCATAATAAAATTGCCTTAAACTTTGACACTTTCTAAGGCTTCACCACGCAATTGGCCTAACAAGTACGTAAATTTCAAGCATTTGGCAAGGCAGCTAACTGCTCGACTTAAGAATTGGAACGTACCTGGAACCCAAACTTTTCTGTTATCGTACCGGCGAATATTGGTTAACTAAAGTCGGAAAGCTAAGATCGATTTCTTTTGGGTCCGCAAATATGTTGATAACATGAGTGCACTTTCTTTCACGTTTCACTTTTAACAAGTGCGAAAACTTTCTTGATCTTACAATGATTTGCTAGTATCACGGACTCTGCTTCGTTGAACAAGGCTTCGATCTCTTCTTCTTCCTCCTCTTCTTCCTCTTCTTCTTCTTCTTCTTCTTCTTCTTCTTCTTCTTCTTCTGCTTCTTCTTCTGCTTCTTCTGCTTCTTCTTCTAATCCGTTTAACCTTATTCATGATATCTCCTTATCAGTATTCTCATCGTCGGTAAACGTGGATGTGAAAAGCGATAATCAGTGGCATGAAACGTCGAATTCACTTGGCGATGGCCGTTCGATAACGACTTGTGTTTCAATATCTGTTCTCATGAACGTCTCCTTTCCAACTTGAGAATCTACGGTTAGGATTTAGGAGTTATTATGACAAAAACAGCGTAAATTTTTTCGGTTATATAAATTCTGATAACGGTACCAACTTGTGGAGAGAATTTTAGTCCTTATTCTTCTTTGTTCTTATCGTACTTTTTAGTTACTGTTGGTCGTTATTCATCACAAAATTTTCGTCTCTTGTTGTGTGCTTTTAATCAGCTGCTTTGCCATCCCCCATTCACTTACAAATTTTGTAGCCATGATGAATTTCCTTCATTGGTTTTCTCCGTCTTCGCTTCTTCTCCTTTTACATTGTTTCAGTTTTATCATTCATTTTCTCCCTTCTTGCCATCTTTTAAACAGTGACTTGTTCTTTTCTTTTACGTTACTTTTCTTTATTCCTTCCACATTTTACTCTCTTTCTTAAACTGTTGTTGATATTTTCTCTCATTGAAGTCGCTCCTTTCCTTCTTTTTGTTCTAGATAATCGATGTTGAAAGGATGCTGGCAAAAGCTGCTCAGAGTCAGGCTGAGAGACAGGCAGAGAAAGAAGCAGAAGAAGCCGGACAAGGGATGAAACATCATCCCGTTATAAGGACCATGTATGATCACGATCTGGTATGTAGCACTGTCCTTTGCAACTCCTAAAGACACGTGTGTGTTATCTATCGTTTTGAGGGAATGTTGTGTTATTGTTAATACTACATGTTACCACGCATACCACACAAGAGGACTTAGTTGAAGATACACGTGTTAAAGTGAAGGTCGTCTATCTGGAGTCTCATCTCAACTCACCCTAAAACTACTCGGCATCGGATCCAAACGACATAACACTTGCTATATTTGCTGTCTACAAAATCAACTTCAGAATATCAAACAAGCTTTGACCAAACGGCCAATCAAGAGACTTATTGTCTTTAGAGTGCTGGCATCTGATTTCGTAATTTCTACATTAGGTAATTTTTTGGTTTTAGATTTCACAACCCTGGGTGATTGATTAACAAGTTCTCTGACCTGAGAATGACGCTTATGATAATTTCATCAATCGTCTTTTGGGGCGAATTACACAGGAATAAAATGAAGAAAACAAACTATGAACGAATCCTTTCTTTCAGGGCTTCTTGGCTTTCATCTCCCGCTCTTTTGTTCCTTATTCTTATCCTTTTGCATCTTTGCTTTACTTTTCTCGCTGTGGTTCTCTTCCTTGATTTGTTTTTGTTATTCCGTCCTCTTCCCCTTTTTCTCTCCCTTCCAATTTTATTCTATCGTCCACAAAACCCTCTAACTTTTTATTAACGATTGCAATGCTGATATTTTATAAGCGTCCTAATCCTTTTGGAGGAGTGTGTTTGGTTTTTTTAACCATTTCTATATCTTATTTTATTTCAGACAGTAACTACTCTGGATTTCCATCCACAAGCTGCTATACTTGCATCCGGTGGAGAAGATAAGAAGATCAAGATTTTCGACTATTCAAAATCGTCTGTCAAGAAAGCATTTAAAACCCTCGACGTTAGTATTGCTGTTTATCGTTCTCAAAATAATTAAATGGGAACACGAGTGCCAGTTGTTCTATCATTTACATTAGCCATTTATACAGATATTTCAGTTCTACTTCTACTTCCACTTCTACTATAGTTGCTGATCCCCTAAAATTACTGTTGCTGCCACAACTACTACAACTACTGTTACTGCTACTGCTACTACTACTACTACCACTACTATCACTACTACTACTACTACTACTACTACTACTACTACTACCACTACCACTACTACTACCACTTCTACTATTACTACTACTACTACTACTACTACTACTACTACTTCT
>JAAAKL020018778.1:0-10095 GCA_010016065.2 Carybdea cf. marsupialis auct. non (Linnaeus, 1758)
ATGTTGGGGAAGAGGGGGGGAAAGGGGGGGAGGGGGGGGGGGGGGAGGGGGGGTGGGGGGGGGGGGGGGGGAGAGCGCGGGGAAATTGTTTCAAGAAATTGATGGGTCGTCTGGTATAAGGCTGGGGCGGTTGGACCAAGAAAACTCCGTTTATTTCGAACTGTTGTACAGAGCACATGCCAATATCCCCGTAACCCAACCCCCTTACCGCAGCTACTCCCATATGCCATTATGGCATATGAATCTTTATTTTAAGACAGGAAAAACTACTTACCTTCCATACTTTGAGTTGAGGGTGAACCAGCCCAGATAGCTTGGCAGATATCATAAAACGTCAATACTATCCTCCCACCACCTCGTCGTCCCTGGTCAACGGCCTTCTTAAAATTTTTACGGATCGTCTTTATTTTTGCAGCAATCCTCTCCCTGGTCACTGCCTCCAAGGACCCACTTTTAGGGAATTCCTCCGATGGGTGCTCCTCTGCTACCAAAACAGGATATCCTTCCAAAAAAAGGACTCTTATCTGCTAGTATTTTGATTTATACTTTCCCAGTCTTTTCCTTCGAACTGACACTGCGACGCGTAAGCTCGGACGCATTCAAGGACCAACTAGATCTCGCTATCCGTCCAGGTAAAGCTCTCATCAATATAGCTTACCATTTTAAACTAAACGAATGTAAGGGCGTGGCAGCGGCCAGGCGTATCAGGATCTATCAAGATGCAAGGCACAGTTAGCTTAATGTATTGACTTTTAAGACTTTGTCGTTACAGCAATTTTAGGTGTAAAAATGATCACAGTATTCTAGGAAGAAAAAAGAAATTCCCTACTATTATTACAGGAGAAATATATAATTGGTAAAATGACTAGACTAGAATTCAATTAATACATTCAATTGTCCAAAATACAATTTATAGATATGCTATGAAAGTCCAGAAAAAGCTAAACAGGTATTTAGGCTTATCAATGTATCAGCTCTCTGTATACCTAAGAATACGACAACAACAAAAACTAAAGTTTGTCGGTCTTTACAGCGTGAAAACAACAAACATTTCAAGAGGAATGATACAACATTAATAGAAATATAAAATACTAAATGAGTAGCAGAAGATAATAACAAGATGGGTAAGGGAATCAATAAATACAAGAAACATAAAATCACTCACCCGATAGCGATGATAGAGTACTGTACAAACGAACGACTTCTACCAAGCGATTTCGAACAACGATCTTGCAGTTGCTACACTTCGACTGTTTATGGTTACTTCAGTGGATCACAACTGAATATGACAGTGGAAACTAATGTATATGAGCGATACGGAGGTAGCTTTGGAATGTTGGATTAGCCAACAAGGTAAGTTGGTGGTATCTAAATTAGGAAGAAGTAACTATCGTGTTGTGAGAATTTATTACCATGTTGCAACGAAACTACCAGCAATGTTTATGTTCCTACGTCATAGCTATTGTTTATTACACCATTGTTGCATATTCCAAAACAAATGCAATGGAAATTGCAATCAAAACTACGTATATGCGTGGATAATTGGTAACCTGCAATGTATACGAAATTGCAACATGAATTACAAAATAACTAGTGGCTAGATACATTTACGTCGTAGGTAATTTCGACATTACCACTATGCATGTAACGCAATGTAACTTAATTGCGTATTTGACACGAACTATATCGATGTAGTAAGAGAAAGTCAATTTGGAAAACGATGAAACTGCATTGATATTATTGAAATAAGAAGAACTGATCTTGGTCCCCTCCACCCCACCCCACCACCCCAAGTAATTTTGGCGTGAAAATTTACTTGCGGAGTCGTGGTCCCCTGTTGCAACTCGATCCGACACAGTGTAACAGCTTCCTTCTGTCAATCGGGTTAGTGGCTAGCGGAGCGGGGTCAAAAGTAATCCGATATGCTAGTGATCCGGTATAGTGTAACTCAGGCCTTAGATCAGAGGACCAGGACCAGGACGAGTTTACTCATTGCGCACATTTTTGCGAATATTGGCGGGAATCTCCACTTGAACTCGTCGTAAACAGAGTGCTTGTAAACTTTCATCGAAAAACTGGTCGCGTAGAGGACGAGTATTTCTACGTGTATTTCTCGAAATTTTCCTAAACATATTTCACTTCATCATGGATATGAGCTAAAAAGATTTGTTTACCTGGAAGAAGGAGCACAAAAGATGCCTGATAGTGAAATTGTTATCGTATATTTATCGCACTTGCACTGGCCAAATTCAAAAGAGAGAGGATCGGCTTGGAAAGATGTAGCTGACCGCTTTAATACTTTTGCAAGCCCCACATTTTGAGTTTCTGACTGGGCAGTCAGAAGTAAGTTTTCAAAGTTGCTCGAAAAGTTTAAGGAAAACGATGTTATTTACTGGCAGCCTTAATGCATGTGCCAAACAAGGGATTTTAGCCTTGGCAAAACGAAACTCTGAGCGGTATCGATCGTCCAGAAGATTATCTAGGGCAAACCTATCGTAGTCCAGTAGGCTATTGCAATTGATATACTGCCATTCCGCTTTCATTTTCGTCCATAAACAAAACCAACTCCTAGTCATCGATCATATCATCTGTGTAAAGCGCAGCAAGTTGATTAGCACCCACATTTTTTACGAGAAAACTTGATTTTGGCTTCGCTGTCATCTCAACGTTTTTTGTGAAAGTCGAGGTCAAGACATCTTCGTGGGGGTACTGGTCCTCGTCCTCGTCCTCGTCCTGGTTCTCGCATCTAAAACTCCCTAATGACTAATGCTTGGCTTCCAATTTGGGGCGGAAGGGGCAATGTGTGCCTTTTTATGACTCCAGTGGTAATTCAAGCATTGGTCATCATTTCCTTAAAAGTTCTATTTTACATAGGGTTAACAAGGGAAAGAAAAACACCGCGTGTATGAAACTAAAAACTTACGGTTATTCATTTTATCACACATGAAAGAACATAGACAAAACAATAACTTTATCTATTATCAAATCAAGTTATCATATACACATAGTAAATAGCGAAAGTATTGACAAAATAAAATTTTGTACTTCCAGAAAAGAGTACGTAAGTTAGGGTAGGTAGCAAAATACTCTATAAATAAAGAGATTTTGTAGTGTACAATTCAAATGGTGGTATATTGTGGTACGTTTTCACTAATCTTTGTACGACTTAAACATCCTTATTGAAAACAGGTTGTTTTCTATAACTCTGTATTACGTTGTCAAATTAGGTTCAACAATTTAACCATGTTGATATGACAAATGTTTTCATTGGGCACAGACAGCCTCATTAAATGATACAGTGGGGTTGATGCTTGCGTGGCATTCTGTGCAAGGCCAGCTTTTAATTATTCTTAGTTCAAACTGTTTGTCTGTCTGTCTGTCTGTCTGTCTGTCTGTTCCTTTTCTCCTCCCAAACCCTTGGCCCAAAACCAAACTTGGTATATATGTTGCTTGATACCATGGGCAGGTTTTAGGCTCGTCAGACGCTGATGGCCCCACTCGGGATAGCCCCTGGGGTGCCCGAAGCTTCAAAATGCCTGTTTCGGGATGAAGGAGTCGGAATATGGGGTTGGGTCATTATACCAAAATTTCAGGCAACCCTGATTTACGGGGACCAGATCTGGTCTTAGGGTTGATCCGGTGGACCAGGAGGGTGTAAAACCAGAAAAACGTTTCTCTGCAAAAAAAATCTGCAAAACATGTTGGAGCAAGTCGTTCCAGGGCTATTGCACCATCATCAAAACGTTTTTAGGTTAATATTGCACCATTTTTCCTCAGTATATCATTACTTCTAAAGGTGAACAGTCACTCCCCATCTCAATCCCAATAATTCAATTCCTCAACAATCCAATAATAAAGCATCTGTTATACATGAGGTATAAAATCTTAATACATATGGGCATGTTTAGGTTTGGAACTGTTGTTGTTGTAGGCAGATGCAAAGTTCAAATTCAAGTACAAAGATTAGTTATCTAGCAATCCAATCTTTTGAAAATCTTGAAAAAATAGTCTGTTAATCTGTCTCTTTAGGGATTAATTGTTACAAGATGCCACCAGCCCAGAAAATCATCTCTAGGGAGAAAACACTTGCAGAATTGATTGATAAGGTTTTCCAATCCATTCACCAACAATGAAATAATCTTGGATGGTTCAGTGGAAGAGCAATATTAGCTCCAAAGAATGAAATTGTAGACTTGATCAATAGTAGAATGCTTAATCTCTTTCCTGGGGAGAAGAAAACCTACAGGTCTATTGACACCGTATTAGATCAGGACCAAGCTGTGAACTATCTAATTGAGTTTCTCAAGTTAGTTAAGCCTCCTGGTGTTCCCCCACACACCTTAGAAATGAAAATAGGTTCACCAATAATGCTGTTACAAAACTTAGACCCACCAACGCTATGCAATGGCTGGTTGTTAGGAATTTCTCCCACATGTCCTTGTAGCAACAATCATCACAGGGAACTTTAAGGGTGAACATGTTTTCATTCCCAGAATTCCAATAATTCCCTCAGACCTCTCTTTCCAATTCAAAAGAACTCAATTTCCTGTAAAGCTTAGTTTTTGCACGACTATTAACAAAGCTCAAGGCCAATGCCTACAAACAGTTGGCCTAGATCTTCAAGCCTCCTTTTTTGCTCTCATGGCCAGTTTTATGTAGCATGTTCTCTACTGGGGTCAGCCAAAAGCCGTTATATCCATGCCCCTCAAGTCCTTGGTTGAAACTTATGTTGTAAAAGTTGTGTTTTTGTATTAGCAATTGTACTTCTAATATGAAGGTTTTTTCATTGTCTTCATTTATAGGTAGAACAAAAGGATGTCTTCTTTTCAATATCATATGTCTGCTGTACTGTTAACAAAATTTAAGAAATCATGTAGCTAGAATCAAACAGAAACTAAGAATTGAAATGTAATTTACTGAATGCAGTTCTCAATTTCTGTATTATACTTTAATGTAAAGTTTTTTCATTGCCTGCATTCAAAGGAAGAGTAAAATGCTTTCTTTTCAATATGTCTGCTCCGCTATTAACAAAAGTATCTTGATTGCTCCTTGGTGTCTGTTAGGATTGTGCAATATTCCTATTCCCTGCCAGTCTTCATTTTTCCATCCAGCTGCCAGTTAATAGTTTCTTGGCCTTTGACAAGTGGGAACTGGCCTGTACTAAGAGCTGGCTGGACCCTGTATTTGTGCCCTTTGCACTATGCAACTGCTTATTTCAACTGCCTGTTATTGCCTCTGCATCTTCTCCCAATTTGAGCACAAGAAATTGTGGAAGCATTATGCTCAATCTGTCTCTAGATATGAAGGTGAAATTTGGCATTTCCCATGATTACTTGAATAATACTAGTCTTAGGTTACTGGTATTACTGAGATTGCCTTAGATTCAGTAGACAATGATCGAGTTAACAGTAGCCATTCAGAACAATTAAGATAATCTTATCTTCTATCATTGGGGCCTGGGTTTAAGTCTGGTCAAACCAGGAGACTAGAATCTAAAATAAGGTACAATGTTCAATCACGATGGTAGTTAAAGGAACCACCTAATAACTACTAAATTATAGAAACAAATCAAAATTTAGCATTTAAGTACAAGATAACATAATATTGTTTTTGATCTTCTTTTTATAGAGAAAGTATGGCATTTGTTTGTTTTGAGCTAAAGATAATAAGTTTTTCAAAAAACCCCAAAAAACCCTTACCACATGCTTTCTGAGGTGCAATTGGTACTTTCCACAGTAAATAAGTTTGCAAATCCGTAATAGTAAAAACACAATCTAATATAATAAATACATCCAAAAAAGCAAGTAACCAGTGAAAAGTCGAAGGGAGGTATGGCCATTTTTGCCTGTGTAGTTTTGGGGGGGGGGCATGTTGAAAATAGTGGGTATTTTGAAAATAGCACCCTAAAGAGACTTGCAGACTTGCACGATCTCAGAAGTGACACCCCCTGGTAACTAGATAGGTCTTCCAAATGTTGAAGAGAAAATGCAAAAACACCACAGCAGCAGCCTACTGCAAACCTTCCAATATATGCGCAGTCTTGTTTTCTTGGGGGGGGGGGCTCATTTACCTGTAGTTGAACTGCTGTGGCATTGTCACGTGATGGTAAGGCATAAAAGAGAGGTCCTAGTTTCAATGGCCTTAGAATATTTGTTGATCCAGCAGGATTTCTTACTTCAGTAAATACATACATATACAATTTAGAATCTGCTGGGGCACAGTTTAGTCACAAACATGCCTATTTTAGTAATCAACCTAGCTGAATACTTACCTTCTCTGACTTCTTCCCAGACTCATCCTTTTCTATGATACTTAATGCATCAGTCAAATGTTTTACAATCTCAACTGGGCTCTTCTTTGATGATCCAAATAGAGGCATGATGCCAACCTTTCCCCTAATCCTTCAAAGAAAAACTCAGTATCAACACAGATGCTATGTCACACTTGACAGTAGATAATCAATATCAATTGGCAAACTTGCATCACAAATGCAAACTAAATAATACTTTCATTAAAAAACTGCTCTCAAATATATTTAAAAAGACTAAAAACTCAACCAAAACAACTTATCACAACATACTCAATTTGCAAAGTATGAATCATAAATAGAGACAAATCAGTAGTTGAGAAGTTCACCAATGTCTGCCCAAAACAGCATATTAATGCACCTCATAATACACTTTACAAATCGTTAATGATATTTCATATGTTTGATAAAGTAACTGAGTGAAAAATTCCTTATCCACATCATTAAAGTAAGAAGTAGCTTAATCCAAATGTATACATTAACTGTCCAAAGAAAATAAAAAGGCTGATTCTTAAATATGGTTCCATGCAAATTATTTTAGGCCCACTGAATAAGCTGAGTTCAATATATAATGATGGCAAATCCACATTAATCAAAGAAACATTCCATCACTTTACAACCAAACTGCTAGCCTATAATAACAAGACAAGCTACACATGAGACTTTAATGGAAAAGTAGGGGTTAATATGTAACAGGTGTATCATACTATCAAAACACGAAAGCTTCTTCTCATGCATAAAACATGTGAAAGCTATTCCATAGAAATTGATCAAATTTAAATAACAAACTATTGAAGACAACTAAACAGGAAACTCACTATCAAGCTTGCCACCAAAACAACACATCCAATCATGGAAAATATCTTATTCATGACACTGAACAAATCCCAACATCAAATACTTGAACGTTTCATGTACAATGACTAAATAAAAGTAAACTACACTCTCAACTAACTCACTTAACATTAATTTGTATCAATGATACACAAGATAAAATACTTGAAAGTTATCAGACACAATTAGACAAAAAAATATGTTCATTTCTTGAATCCAGACATAAGGTCAAGTTTTTTCAGTACACTTGAGAAATTTTAGCAGTGCTGGTGACACTACTATCAACCAAGCCTCCTATGTCTCTCACACACTCTCTCACCACTCTCTCCACACTGCATCCTACCCACATCTCTCTCATTGTCCACTGTGGTCCATTAACTGTTTACTCATTGTAACTTTGTGTGTAATAGAAATATTTGTGTGTAATAGACATAATAGCTGCAGTTGTTGCTAAAAGAATGTTGACAGTACTCCCAGGTATATCTGAAGTAAGGGTTCATTACTTTAGTAACCAATGACACCATGCTGTTGTGTCTCTTGTGTGAAAAGACAGCCAGTAATGATGCCATGCAAAGATGAAGGACCACCTTGAAAGGGTTCACTCTGATAAGAAAAACAAAGACCTTGACTATTTCAAGGCAATGAAAGAAAAATTCAAAAATCAATCAAACATCAAGCCTTTTTTCAAAGCACCCACTAGTGCTGATTGTGAAGGAGGTTTGAAAGCCTCATACAACATCTCCCTCATTATAGCAAATAAATAAAAGGTGCACACAATTGGTGAGGAAATCATAATCCCAGCAATTAGGGAAGTTATAGAAACTGTTATGAAGAAAGATTCTCACCCTGTTATGAAAAATTTTCCATAAAGTTGCAGTACAGTACAAAGGAGAATTGATGAAATGGCAGATGATGTGGAACCTTGGCATTTCAACTTCAGGATGTCAGTAAGTTATCTCTCCAACTCTATCTACTTTTGGCAGCTCTAATTTTCTCTTGGCCCATGTATGGTATTACAGTCAACATCAAAGGTCATTATTGATGAATTTTTGTTTGCCAATCACCTCAGGGTGATGCAATAGGTGAGACCATTTTACAAGGTGTGCAGCAGTGTCTTGAAAAGCACAACATACCTCTCAGTAATATTACTGCAGTGGCTACTGATGGTGCACAAGCAAGGGTTGGCCAGTACAGAGTATTTGCAAGTGTACTCAAAGAAAACGTACCTGATGTTTGTACCATACACTGTGTACTGCATGACCAACATCCTGTAGCCAAGAAACTCAGTGGTAAACTGCATGATGTTATGAAAGGGTGCATCAGGGCAATTAACAAAATCAATGCAAGTCCACTTAACTCACGATTGTTTGCACCACTGTGCAAATAGAATGGTGACATTTTTAACAAATTATTTTTGTACACTGAAAAAATAAGTTGGCTATCTAAAGTCACAGCTTGCAAAGGCTTGTTGATGTATACCACTCAACTCTTCAGCTCCTGACAAAAGTGGACCGATCTCTACGTGAAGAGTTGAAAAAATGTAAAATGTAAAAATGCCTTATTCTATTTGGTGAAACTCTATTCCAAACTTAATGAGGCATTTTTACTTGCTTTCCCAAGTTCATACATGCTTGAAGCTGGTTTCAGCCATGCAAGCGCAGTCAGAGGACAAGACAGAGGAGCAGACTAAGCTTGGAAAAACGAGGTGACCTACAGCTACAGCTCACCAACCTGCACCCTAATATCAGCACCCTTGTTGGGGCCATCCAGGCACATCCTTCTCATTAATGATGTCAACAGTGAAAGAAAAAAAGGTATGTGGCACTGAGGATTAATTTACATGTACTTGTACACATCAACATAATTTCTACACGTGTGATACCTCTTGATCATACTTCATAGCTACTACTAGTAACTTACTACAACAAAAACAACCAGAACTACTAATTCTACTGCTCATATCTATTTGGCAACAGTGTTTTCCCCTTGATTAAGTATATATTAAAAGCTAAGGGGTCAATAGAAAATCTGAAACTTTGATTGTGGGGTAAAGGAACTAAAAAGTTTGAGAAACCCTGCTCTAGTTTTATAGTAAGTAGATTTGTTACAACTGCTGGTTTATGTTTAGCTAATGGATCACATAATGGGCCACGTAAAAGCTGCATATAAGGATGGCTTCACTTGCAAGCACCCAAAAGGATGGTCCCCAGAGCGTTGGTCTGACCAACAAAGATGGGACACTAACCTGCCAATACTGACAGCTGAAAGGATATGTCAAGACTGAGAGAAGTGGCAGGATTGAATCAGGAAGAATGTGGCGACACTCTCTGGAGTACGCAATTAAGTCAAGCTAGTGAAATAAGTCAATGGATCTTTATATTTTGTTTGCTTCCAAGTACTCATTGATCATCTTATTCTTATGATGGTTGCAAATGTCAACTAGAACATCCTGTTTGGCAATCTTTGCCCTAATCTTTGACAGTTCAACATCTTTGATCCTTAAATTATCAATGACAATTGTAAACAACTTTCTTTGTATTCCACTATGACATTCTGATTTTATGACTTTACCAAATGAACAACTTTCCATATTATTTTGAATATCTTAAGGCTAACTTCCCAACAGTAAATAGGAAATAATCAAACAAAAACAGATCTTTCAACAACTAAGTTATCACTTCAGTTCATGCTACACCACAAGATAAACAGTCTAATCCATGTGGTCCTCATATAGATTGAAAATGTCCACAATGTGTAAGAGTCTTCCCCTTGGAAGGGAAGGTGGTCAAATATCAGAAAATTAGACTAACTTGACTGAAACGTTTCATGTCCAATATACAAATTGATATATATAACCATAGTCTACATACATAGGCATAAAAACATATATGAGAACTAAAATTTTCAGAGGTGAAGGACGACCTTTCAGTTGATAAAAACCCTTCAAAAGAGTA
>JAAAKL020018779.1:0-10095 GCA_010016065.2 Carybdea cf. marsupialis auct. non (Linnaeus, 1758)
TATGATTTTATGCTTTTAATTATGTAGTTACTGATTTTATATATATATATATATATTTATCGTACTATGTCGTTAGCACGTTTACAAAAGATGGCAAAGATTTTTATGTGTACCCTGGCAGATGCGATCACAGAATTACCCTGTATTTGATAGGTTGATGAAATACAAGTATTTTTCCGAATAATGGAACTCCATGAAGAAAAATTATGACAATGGCCCCTAATTTCATAAGGACCATCACTGCGCTGTGCCGTCTAGTTAAAGGCTAAGGTTTTACCGTTTTAAACCGTAAAGCACGTTTGCCGATGGCTGATTTACATCCAATTCATCAAGACTAAAGATAAGATTTAGTCCAAAGTATAAACATCTACCTAGGAATCGTTGAGTAAAATTTTGCAAAATTCACAAAATTGCTTGACGTTCGGCAAGCAGGACTATTTATCATCAAGGTACTACCCAACAATCTTCTTACCAGAAACGTCAGTAGAGAATTCGCAAGTTTTGCAATCAATCTAACAAAAAACCCAGAAGGTTGATGCTTATGTTTGGGGAAGCAGTGGAACGGAGGTCTCCCTACTTCTTTTGCAACGTAGATTTCTTTAATCAGCATTTCTTTTGAGAATCGCGCAGTAGAATAAAAAAATACACCGCTTACACAGCATATACTATTCATCACAATTTTCAAAATTCTTCCTTTCTCTGTTGCATCATTAATCGACCTTTCTCACGGATAAAAGTTACCTTCCTTCTTCTCATAATTCTTCATCCTTGGATTTTCTGGACTCTGCAAATCTCCTAACGAACTCCTTGTCTTTATGATTTGCTTGCTGGAAATCAACTGTAAGGAACCCTTGAAAGTCCTTGTAGACTACACCATCCTACTGTGCCTCTCAAGACCATTACGGCATCTGAGACAGGACTATCAAGAGTGAGCTTACCACTGCAATGTAGAGCCTTAAGTGTTTGAAGAAAAATTTGTAAATGTTTCACATGAAAGAGGATGAGTAAAGATTGAGATAGAGAGTAGTATTTGTCAAAGAAAGTTATCCACTCCTTCTACCATAAATTTCCTATCTACAACTTTGGATATTGAATTTAACAGGCCACGATCAAACGTCAAGGTAGCCTGAGAAACTTGTAGGTTGAAATGATGTGAATGGTATTCGAAATGAGCATGTATTCCCCCCCCCCCCTGCTCCACCTTCTTCTAATTTGAGTGGAAACATATGTTGCTTTGAAGCATTATGGGATGGGTACGATAGAACCATTGCATCAATTGTTGGAACATAAACGCTGACGTCCCTAATACATGAAGTTCTCTCTATGAATGGTTGTGGCTTTTCCCCTTTTACAGACGTTGTTCCCCTGGTTCAGAGTTCATTTTTTAACACCAAACTCTGACTTTTTTCGAATAAGGGCACAGCTAAAGTAACTAGGCTTTATCACAAGGTTATACTAATTGTCCTAGCAATAATGGATATTTTCTCCCTTTATCACATAAAATAATGCAGTTCATTGATTCAAGTTGTATTTTGGGTGATTATGAAATGTTGTCACTAAAGTCAATGTGATTTCGACAGAGCTAACTGTTGAGTTTATATAAAACAAGGACAAGGCGAGAGGAGAAAGACATGGAGTCTGTTTAGCAGAGGCCTTACCACTAGCTTGACCAATCACTTGATGCTTCTCTGGTTTGTTTTCATTAGCGTCAACTATCATAAAATGATGGTGTACATGTTGTCCGTATTTCTATGCACCTTGAAAACTGCAATATACGTTACTGTTGATGTCGATGTAGTTTATATAACCGCTATTTGACAAATCTGTGCTTACCCAATGTCACCTTAGTGTGTTTGTAATGACTGGATTTGCTTTGCTTTTGGGATGAGGCATCAATTTATGACATAAATTAATAAACAAAACATTAATGACTCCCAAAATGTTTCCCAAGTCTTTCCAAATGTCAAAGTATCTTCTGTTAGACAATGGATCATAATGGTTAATAACTTTAGAAAATAGTTACAGATTCCAACTGACCGATTTCTTGATGGAAATCATTTCCGATTCCAACATTCCTTGCCCACGGAAATAGGCACTCTATTTGAAACATAGAAATGTGCAACGTTCAATGGATTCGTATTTGGTTGTTATTTCACACATTTCCCTTATGCATCATATTCTAGCGCAAAGTCATAAATCAGAGACCCCGTGAGCTTTCTTGGACCCTGGTTGAAGGAAAGAGGTTTCGCGCTACCCTTAAAAGAGGCAGAGAAATTGTCTTGAAAGAGGAAATGATTTAGCAGAATACAGAAAACACCAAAAACACTGGACAGAAAGAAAGACCATGGAACACAAGACCTCCAGATTCTGTGAATGTTGTTGGTAAAGTGTACATTTGTATCAGAAACAATGATCAATATTTCCATAGTGAATCTGGGATTCGAAAGTCGTAGGTTAAACCCTTATGGACTCGCAAAGCTTGTCATTAAGTTTTTGATTAGTTAAATATTGTTTTAAATAGATGTTTGGAAAGATTTCGAAGCATCAGATTATAAATTGCGTTAAGGTTTCCCTTGGTCCTATGTTTCTTATGCCTATTCATGCTATTGCAGGCTAGCAAACATTGAAAAAGCATTAAAGCCTCTACTCGTTGTTAATTTAGAAACGTCTAGGTTCATGCAAAGAACTTTTGTCTTTAAGAAAGAAGTTAAGACAGTTTAGTTAGGAGAGAAGTACACAGTACTGTAGGGTAGTAATTGTTTTAGATAGCTATTTACCGTCATTGATCACTAAGTTCAAACAATTATCTTTGGTTATGGGAGAACATAAATTCTGCTTTCGTTCCATCTAGAGGCAGAAGATGGAAACTCCTTCGCGAAACTAATCAATTTTCAGCAGCGCAAAGCAATAGCTCCCCTGCACAGGAATTTTCTTACATGAGAAAGTAGTAGCCCTGTCGTATCGTCTTCCTGTGGATCTCGAATATAAAGTATTCTTTTCCATTGACCACAGCTCACAATATGGTACCACTTTCTCTTGTAATCGAAAGAAAGTACGTTCACTGTATTACAAAAGGGAGGAATAGTAACTCGCATAATAAGGTAGGAATGTGATGTTTTGATTCACAAACTAGTTGAAACTTAGTGACCGTAACAAGATAGCAATTTGCTAAGCAACAAAATCGAGGATTGTTGTATATAGCTATCACAACAACATGATTGCTAGAGTTTCCACCATCAGATGAGATAGGTAAATCTTTGCAGTAGCAAAAGGACTAATTCCAACGATGACCTGAGCATAGACCATAAGAATAAAAGACGATTGCTTCACTGAAGTGAGAGAGAATGATTTAAATCTCATGAAATGCGGTAACTGAAAAAGTATCTATGTGAAAACACATTCATGATACTGAGGGATCAACTTCAGGGGGGCTCAGTGCACCATTGTATATTATTTGTTTGTTTCTTCTTAATGAATACTGACTCGGATCCTCAGCCTTAATCAATCTAGATCAGTTATTAAATGTGCTGATCGTCAATTTTGTACAATCAATCGTTTACAATTCTTGTCAAGAATTTTGCTTTCCTAATATCTATTTTGGGTTGTAAATTACTCTTACTGCCTTTCCTATAAATCTTGCAAAATATTTTCCAATTGATATTTTTGCAGGGATAGCAGAGAAAAGAAAAATGTTGCCATCGGGATTCGAAACCGGGGCCCAAGCACTCGCGGCGTGCTGCTCTACCAACTGAGCTATGGTGACCCCGTGATAACATAACTTGATAGCTTCACATCCTCTCTTCTCTATAACAAGTGATATGTGAAAAACTGTGATTGTTGGCTTTACCCGTGTTATTGTGTGGAATTCGTCAGCTAATGACTGTTTTAATTATCGGTAAACTAAGAAGAAGTAAAATGACGGACATTGAACCGCGTTAATTGCTGAATAGTGCTGCTTTTCATTGTGAATTGGGCGTTGCCAATGGTCGCTGTTCACTCCTTATGCCTTAAGATTGACAACTCTCTCCCCCACTAATACTTTTGCAGCATGCCCCAGGAAAAGAAAACTGTAACTTCTCCTGATAAAATCTAAAATCACACAAGTTGTTTATATCAATACGTTGACTGCAGTTGCTGTAATTAGTGGGGGGTTATTTAAGGAATGTTCTAATATTCTCTGAATTTATAAAATGCAGAATACCTTAAGGAAACATTGTCATTTAGGGGGAGTGTGAGTATTTTCAGATGAAGCCGTAAGGTAATTTATGCTAATGTAATAGAAGCCTTCTATCATGATCACGTTCCTGCTGTTTCCGTCATATGAAACTTTAACATAGTTATGTAATTAGCAACTTTACTTTTTTGCCACCCACGCACTATGTAATATAGACCGAGGCCACAATCACAAGTAGTCATCTTCATTGGAAATGATTTTAAAATGCATTGAAACGTCCCGTCGAAACGTCTAACTCCTAACTATGATGTTAAATCGTGTGGACTAAACATTGAAAACAACGAATCCAGGCAAGCGTTTAGGTTGTAATTCAAGTTGTTCTCGTAGTCATTCGGTCTAAGTAAAACCTACATCCGCCGAAAGTCTGGGGTTTTGTCATTGATTCGGTCGCAACTTTGAAAAGGTTACGACGGATATTACGATCCATCTGACCGTGTAAACAGGCCTTAACATACCAATCAGAAATTTACTCTACTACAAACGATGAACGAAGTTTCTAATAAATGGTTGCAAAGTATAAAGTCACTTACTTCGTCACGGACATCACAGTTTCTCTTATCTTTACTCAACTAAAACTAAAAATGGAGGATCGGTAATTCATGGACTACAGGGACTGTTAATTGCGTGACGAAACACCGACGCCACAATTTAAAGTGGTCATCTTCATTAAAAATGATTTTAATATGCATTGGGTTCAATCGTGAATTTTCTATAATACGTCAGAAAATAGTCTGAGCCCAAATTTTTGGTCTTGTACACAATAACTTGATAGGAAGGCTTCGAATAAATTCGGCGTCTGTTTCAAATCAGTGTCTGGGAACATTGTGGCAGCATCTAGCAAAAATGACACTTTCTGAATCAAAAGGAGAAGGAGTTTTGTGTGTTGTTAAATCATGAAAGATGTATACTCCTTGTTTCCAGCATCCCCACACCAATGACAACTATGCTAGTGGCCTACTAGAATTCACTCATGTTCAAATTTACCACAAGCAGTTTCACCACCAACAGCCAGAAGCTCGAACTGCAACAAGGTGGACTACCTCAGCTATCCCGTTTCTAGTTGAGAAGGAGATGACCCCGAGGTGAAATAATTGTAACAGAGCTCTCGCAAGTGCACCACTCAAGGTCTTCGTGGATGACATTGAAATAATCTCAAAATACCACCTTGGAGCGACAGTTGTCCATTAAGTTCTTAGACCGTCAATTTCTTTGTCTGGAATGAAATCCAGTTAAACATTCCAAAAGTGTGACACATCAGAAAGTGAAACAAAGAGAGAGGAGAAATACAGGAATGTAGGAGTAGATATTTCAACAGCAAAAAAACAATCAAGCACGAACTTGAGAAGATGGCGCAGTGGAGAGCTGAGTGATTGGGGACAAGGGAAAGCAATTCAGGAGAAGAGATTGATGCACTGCCGAAAGCGATTGGCTCGCGAGACCGACATATGAAATGTCTTTAACCAGAGTAAAGAAAATAAAACAGAGGTGCAGTGTTACGTCCGGAAGTAGTTGAGGCTATCCAAAATCCTGCAATTTTGCCACTTTTGTAAACGATGCTCAAATTTAGTTGCCAATAACCTCTGCGGTTGAAGAGTCGAAAGGACGGAAGATCATAGCGGTGCTATCGCCCTGCTTGTTCAACAATCCAGAGAGCAAACATGACTACCGAAAGGCTCGCACAGGAGGTATATGAAGGGCAAAGGAGTGGCAAAAATGGTAGTCTACAATTGGGAGCTTGCAGACATTGTGGTAATAGTCCTGATATCAAGAGGAGGTTTTGGTCTGAAGAGCTGTAAACCCCTCCGGTTAATTTGTCCAGCGTTGTGGAGAGTAAGAATTGCTGCAAGGAGGTTTAGGGTCGGGAGGAAGCAGGAAGCCAGAACTGCCTCGCGATGGAACGATACTCATGAGGGCATAGCCTTAGCCTCTATCTGTATAAGATCAAGCAATTGAATAGCGCATGCCTAAGTCTGAAGTAACTAATAACAATACTGTGATTTGGTAGTATCGGAATTTTAGTTGATGCAGGGCACTTGATATTGATGAAGGTTGGCAGTAGAGAAACGGAGGAAGACACTGTGTGAAGTAATTGAAAATGGTTTAACAAAAGGAAAGTGAGTAAGGACCTAGTTAAAGATGGACAGCCTGGACATCAGTCAGAAGTCTGACCAATCCAGGGATGAAATACTGACGTTTAAAAGGAGGAAGATGTAGTGATTTTGACCGATAGGGAATGGATGAAGTTTTATTGGAACTGACTTTCTTGAGAAGAAAACTTGCAGCGAAGCAGGAAGAACGAAACACAGAAAGTTTGTATACAAATGGGAATGACAACGTTAGATGGCTGGGTGCGACTATCTAGGAAATATAGTAGCAGAATTTCTTAAAAGATAGCGTTTCCTACTTGTTTCTGTGTAGATTCTGCTTTACAACTGGAGATTGGAAGAAAACCATCGACAAACTACGATAAGAAGTTGAAATAACATTGTTTTGGGTATGGCTGAGGAAAAACAATCCATGCTGGGAGAGAAAGGAAACGTGTAAACCCAGAAAATAAATGGCTACCAGAACTCATGAAACAGCTTCCACGACATTCTCTTTAAACAACCTATAACCATGGAGGAGCCACACCATTCTGTAATGCAATGGAGGATTAGGGGCTGAAAATTTGGCAGTTTTCCCCCAGAGGATACTTGGAGTGTGGATTCGAACGTGGAGCTGGAATTTTTAGTACTCTGGTCATTAATGTACAACAGTGCTTCCCAACCTATTTTTGGCTGACCGCTCTCTTGATACCAAAGCAATGTTTCTAACTCTTCTTAGCATAAATAGAGAATAAAAACACCGTTTGCTTATCAAAATGCAGGCTTTGAATTAATTTTCTTCTTACAATATATGCTTTAAACTAGACACATAAGAAAACCAGTGTATTACTAAAGAAAATAAACTAACAGCAATGAGATAAACGTAAACTAACTTTATCAGTAACAATGTAGTCATTGCAATTTTATAGGGATGGGTGCGCTTGGTGACAGGATATCAGTTTATCAATATCAGACTGGACGGATGCAAGAAGTTGTCAAATAGCAGATACACAGATGATACACGTGGCGCGTGTTCGCCGTTGAAGGATCCATAGACAAATATGAATGCATCACAAAAAAACTATATTGCAAAGTTAACGTGAATAACTCTCTCACAACACGCCGGACTTAAATAGAGCACAAATTTAATTCAAGAGAACGGTTTCATGTCTCGTATCAACAGTAAACGTATTTTAATAACATAACACAAGATGACACGGGTACAATATTGCAACATGAAATTTTACAGTTCTACAGAAGTAGCCTGAAATCTCCATGTTTAGCAAAACTTAATCTGTTTCCTTACTTTGGAAGAAGTTGAGTGACTGCACTGAAGCCACGCTCTACTAAATACGAGCTTAGAAAGGCGCTAAAATTACTTTTGCTATTCTCCACAGTGCTCAATAATGATGATAATTCTTAACGACGATAAGTGTTCCTTTTTAGCCAAAACTCCTCGTAGAATACTTTGAAATTTAGTTTTAATTCGATTAATCCTGTTAACCAATTAATTAAATATAGAAATAATTTGATCTCTCGGTCTAGAAGGCTACGTGTAAGGAGGTCTTGAAACAACGAAGACATATCCGCATGTAACTCATCAAGGTGTCTAGAGTACACCAACAATACCTGGTCGAATATCCACATCCTTTTTCCAAACTCATCAAGACCTGGAAATTAAAACAAAGCTCGCAATGCGCTGTGTTGAGTTAACTTCAAATGAAACTTACAGGCCACTGATTTTTCGTTGATCGGATTAACATCACTTCGTTGTAGTTGGAACTAATTTCGCTAAAGTTTCAATAAGTTCTGATGGGTATAAACAGTTCTGCCTAACATTTTTGACTTCTTTACAAAGAACAAAATCAACATCTTCTAGGAATTCAATAGCTGTCATAAAATGAATAGAACCACCCCAGTCAGCTTCCTTTGTTAGCTATTGTATTTCAGTCTACTCATCATCATCGGGGCAAATTTGACGAAACGGTCCAGAATTGAGAGCAGGCGCCTTAGTTATTTTTACTGCTTTAATTACAGTGTTTAGCGATTGATGAAGCTGACAATGCAGTTTTTTGGTCACAGAATGTTGTTGGTCAGTAATAATGTGCACAGTAAGCGCATTTGGTACCATCCTTCTAATGCGGAGGGAAAGTGTGACGTCACGATTTTGAAAATGTCTGAATTATTGGGGGGAAAACTCAATTTTCATGTTGTTCTATTAGTGAGAGCGTCAATAGCCAAAATTGAGAGTGTAGCCCTTTCCCAACACTGAGATATCAGCTTTGAAACTTTTAAATCTCTCTAACAAAACCTTGTTATTTGATGCTAGATCCTTACTTAAGGATCCAAGGATTATTAACAGAGTTTTGACCAGAGATTTTTAAAACGCAAACGCCTCTAGTTTAAACACTATTTACACTACAGGTCTTGTATTTTGGGAAACAGACTATTTCAGGGTTATCTTTAGATATCTGGAGTCAAATCATACTATTTCCAAAACTTTTGATTTTTGAGGTCATCACTTTCCCTCCGCATAGCTTATGGGTTCACGATGACGACCAAACATTGGAGCTCCTTCTTTTGTACAAGCAAGGATATTTTTAATCGGGGTGTCTTCATCTTTTAAAAAGCTCCTTGACGTCGAAAAGGAGTGACTCCCCTTCTGTGTCTGCTTGCAGCTTCTTAGCAAACAATAGTCACTGAAAAGACATTTATCTTGGGATATATGTACATGTACAAGCAAAAGATTCTTCTCTTTGTAAAGTGTACTCATCTAACTGTAAACCAGATGACGTTGTCATAAGCATCTTGCAAAGCTTGACCTACACGTTTCTTCCTTCCAATCTACCTTTCTTTGAGCAAAGATATCACTGAGAGAAAATACTTGTTCAGGTGACCTGTGCAAAACTGTATTAAAAGGCTAATTTGATGCTGGTAGAATGAGCTTTTCTTGAATGGAATGGAGCTTGCAAGCTTTAGCCGTCAGTAGAGAAATATTGTGCGATGCACCCAAGCCATCACCTAATTGATGCGAAGCTCTAGTAAACATATTTCCTATGGTTTTACGTGTTTGCAAGTTTTCTTCTATGTCTCAAAATAGGTTATGTTCCTAGCCATTTTACCAGGGTAAGTTTTGTATTAAGGTTCAAGTATCCTGAAGGGTTTCATTACTTCATTTGAAAGGACTCTATCTCAAAATAGATCCTAAATATGCTATGTTTGAATCCTAGTTCGGTTGTGCATGTGAGGCTAGTTGACTCTGTGCCTCAATTAGATAATCGTTCTATGAGAAACTACAGAGACTAAAAATTATGAGCGGATGTTATATGAAGCATCTAGATCCGCAGTTGTCTGCACAAATTTGATGCTTTTCACTTTAACCATGTCCCGGCAATTTGAAAGAAGGCAATCAAACGGAAATAATTTTGATTCCAAGTCCTGGAGTGAAATGTAGCATTGATAGCATCCGGCGGGCACGTTTCCTTGATAATAATTTAATCTTCAGGTACGTCCTTTTCCCATAAAAATATTCTTGTTGTTATTCATCACAGATAGGATGTCGCTCTTTTAAATCAACATTTAGAATGACGCACAAATATGAGTCAGGAATAGGAAAACTCAACTTCGTAAGTTTTTTCGTAATTCTCGTAGTCACTCCATTACTGATAGTTACAAATATCTTGGTATTTATCTCGATCAGTCGTTAACAATGAACAATCATATTAGCAAGGTTTGTAAAAAAGTATCAAGCAGGCTTGGACTGATGAGGCGAATACG
>JAAAKL020018780.1:0-10095 GCA_010016065.2 Carybdea cf. marsupialis auct. non (Linnaeus, 1758)
AATGGATAGAAAAACGTGAATTAGAGGATCAATGATAGAAATGATTCAAAAGCCTTGTTTACTTGGAACGGCGAGAATTATTCGGAAAGTGTTGGACATGAAATGAAAAATGTAGGAAGCTGCAGTACCTAAGACTGCTGGTTGAAGTTCCCCTGTTGCAGCTTAATGCCGAGATATAACATCAATCTTGTGAAAGGCACAGATGATAATAATAATGATAATAATAATTATCAGTTCTATTAATTTGTTTCGGTAATTCAATAAATTTTCTACTTTAAAGTTGCATTTATAGTACACCTATTTGACCAGAAAGAATAAATATCTTGACATTTTAATATCAATGCACAGTGATTCTTTTGTCAACACAAATGTAGCTATTGAGATTCTTAAGCAACTTTGTACATGTGATTCTACAAGCGAGACGTGACTATCTAGAGGTACCTACTTACTGTAAGAACAAACAGTCTGAATACCACTAAGGGAGAATATCTAATGAGAAGATCTAATGATTTATAACTAGAATGATGATCCTCATCTCAAAATGAGTCTTTTCCATGGCAAGTAAAATTATATTATAAATCTTAGAGGTCCTAATACTGCCATTCGGAGTACAATGAAAGGTTAAATGGTGTTCTGCGCCTAGCACTCAAAACATTGTTGTGACACTTGGTTTGATGTATATTGGTACCTAGACTAAATATGTTGATGTCGAAATCACGGCACGTACATGCACTATATTTAGACAAAATTACCTATCAGAGACGCAGAATTTGCCAATCAAATACCCAAAATCCTAAAATCCAATTCAGGAGGCCTAAATGTTTAATCGGTCGTCACTAACTACGGGTACCTTCCCTGGTAGAAGATAACACACGCTTTCAAACAAATGGTGTAGCATGCAAAGCTTTTTTGAACTTTAAAGAGTCAGCACACTTAGAGGATAGAGGACTGACGTTCATACTTGCCAACGACTTGCTAAATCCATGAATAGTAAGATACTTGTCCATTTTTTAAGCTTAAGGATGTGGTTTAAAGTGCCGGTATGGGCAAAAATGCAGTTTAAATGGGATACTGCCTCATTGTAAGGTTGACCTCTAGTGGCCTTGAACCATCACACAGGATGACTCAGCAAGTTATGATAATGTAAATGGTTATATATTGCCAAAAAGGAGCTTAAAAACAATGAAAAACTAATGGATGCCTATAGTATTAAAATGGCAAGAATGTAGATAGGGTTTACGATAAGAGACAAGGTAATTTGCAGACCGATTTTCTTTGGGTGACAACTAGCAGAATAGAAAATTCATGTGCCTTTGGAGTTTAACGTGATGTCGTTACTATCTGTTTGCAGAAAAAGGTCGAACAAGGTAACACAGGTCATCATGGCTGACCGTCCCGCATTATTTCAAGTTCTGGGTACTAGTATTCGTGACCACACCTTTTTGCTGTAGGAAACAATGGGATTGCTCGATCCAGTCTTTTTTAGAGATCAGTGTGTAAATCGCTTTCATCGCGTTTTCTAGCACCGTTCACTTAACTGTTTTCGACTCCCCATGGGGAAAACAACTGACGTAACTGTGCTGAAAATGGTAACTTAAAATTCCAATTTAAGGGGTCTTCCATATTCTATGGAAAAGAAACCTTACAGAAGCAAGTTGATAGTAAATGATATTGGGGCTGAATTTTTTTACGGTTACAAAAGGCATTGACGACATAATAAGTGCCTCCTAAGCACAAGTAAAATAGTGTACTTTCTGGAATGGCGATACTAGGGGGTTAGAGGTATCAAGCACAAGTTAAGCTAGACATCCATCTGGACTTAACTTAACACAGAACATAGGCAATTTTGTAGCATAAGTCAAATGGTGCTTGTCCCTTTTTTAGGAAACTAACTTCACTCTGGGAAACTACATTAAGCCTTTAGTGGCACCCACAAAATGTCGCCCGTTTTCCCATTACATTTCGTTTGTGTCGCTAAATTTCTGGACTACTAGTGACAGGATAACTTTTGGATAAAACAACAGAGGGTTTCGCATTGGCGGAAACGGCTGGGAGGAATTCAAAATCTTTCAGACTACTTTTTCTTGGATAATGATAGTGGTCTCTACATCTTGTCAGGCGAATATTTTCTTCCAGCTTTTTAACTTTGACATTTAATATCTTAGTGTAAGCTTGTTAAGTCAATTTCGTCGAAAACGTGTCTCATAACCATAGTTGATCCTCTCTTTTAAGAGTGTGACACATTTCATTTGTCAGTTTTTAAAAGAGAATTTGAAGTTTGTTTAAAGTTAATTTACACAAGGGTGTCGCTTCTAACTAGAAAGTATGGTATGTGATATTGTATTTGGAGAGATATTAATACTTTGAAAGAATGACAGTGATTACCAAGTTGCAATGGTATTATTTTATAAGTAAAACGAACATTTTGTTTGGCTAGGCAGCCCAAAATAAGGAGTTTGTGTTAACTGTATACAAAGCATGCTGTATTACTACATGTAGTTCTATAGTTAGTAACAATAACAAGGAAATTCTAGTCTTTTGTATAAAACATTTATATGAAACGTGTAGTAAAGACTTACGGGCTAATATCAGAAATTTCCACTGCCCAAAATGACTCAGATTTAAAATTTGTTAGTATGTAAACCATTACTTTAAAAAGTTACTTTAAGAAATGCACCGAGATGCAACATCCTTACTCCTTTAATGAAAAAAAACAACTTTTAAAACACTCCAGAAATGGAGAGATTGGAGAGTAAGAGAAATTCATAAACTCAAGATGTTTCTCATAATTTGTCTGCATATCATTATTTGTTTTCATTTCTTTGATACGTTTTATAGTCCTTTGAGAAATTCCTTTATTTCATTATAGTACATAAACATTATGTCTCATTATAAAAAGTTTTAGGAACATTTTCAAGAGAAAATTCCTAGTATTACTTTCCCATTTACGTTGAACAAATTCTGGTATATTTCAAGGGATTAAAAGAAGTAAATGACAACGTTTTGTTTCGAATAACAACGGAGTATTGCGAATCTTGATAATTTTCCTACTGTATCACTCACTTTTTTATTCCCCTTGCAGGTTACAAAATAAGATGATCATCTTGAAATATATACGATACAAGTATCAAATAAAGGACGCTCTTTAAAACAATAATGTTCTTCTTCCTTCGGGTACAAAAGTTGGGACGTTAGTTGGGGTGTTAGTTGTTTTTAAGACAGACTTGTAAGAAAATGCCACAAGCAAGAAATAAGGGGTGTTTTAAAGTTGGAGACATTAATCAAGTTACTGCTATTGCAACTATCTTCCCTGCACATCCACCCACCCACGATGTTGCGCTTTACATGGCTCTTTATAGAATAAGTAGGCATGTACATTAGAGAGTGAGGAGAGGGATGCCAAAGAAAACACGACAGTTATATGCAAACGTTTTGTTGCTATGCACTTGAAACTTGTCACCACCCGTTGCAGAAAATGAGGTCACTGATTCAAAGGAACATTGCTACACTCAAAATACGGAAGTCAGAAAATCCATAAATAGCACCTAACCCCTTATAAACTAAAATTTTTCTGCAGGGCACCAGATGTCAGGTGAGAATAATAGCGGTGAGGTAGTAAACAGGAACGGGTGGCCTGCCAAAGATAGCAGGAAGCAACAATAGCCCAGTATAGGGGGATTGCTCGACTTTATCTATTTGCAGGATATACGTTGTAAAGTGTAGCTGAATGAGAGTGGCATGAAATAATACTGTATAGATGTCAAAGGTTTATTATTACCTACCTATGAGTATGAAGGATGTAAGCAACTTGTCACTTAAGGATGATTTTTCACAGGAGATTGTTCATTTACACCTTGTACCAAAGCGGGTTAGTTTCATACACATTTCATCATTTTCAGGACATGTAAACATGCGTACTTTACGATATCCAGCGGGCTTTTCCTTTATAAACAAAAACAAAAAAGTAAATAGTTACCATCTTTTAAAGTAGAAATTGAGCTAGAAATGTAAATGACACTATTTGTCCCACTTGCAAACCTCCATGACGGTCACTTTAACAGATTTTCGTGATAAGACGTCACTCTATTCGTGACTGATTAGTTGAGAAGTAACATAGCAGTTAGGAGAAATGTACTGAAAGTTCCAAGGACAGGGATAGTAACTTTAAGTCTTTCCTATCTGACACATTGAGAGTGGTCCTTAAGCAAAAGCAAAGGTCTATTTATAATGTTGCCAAGTTAAACCTTAGATGCAAGGGAATAATTTTATAGTCTCTCCTTGTAAACCTCTACAAGTTATTAATAAATGGGCAGAAGACACCTTTTTACAATAACATATACGCAAATACTAAGCTAGCTATGATTATTATGATGACATGATGATGACATTATAGTCATGAAGTCAGCATTGCATTTGCAAGCCCTAAGCGTAATCAGATCATTTTGGTATTCTATCTTCTATCTAATCCACCTTAAAGGCTGCTAAAGAGTTTCTGTTTTTCGATCTTACCAGACTCCAGTTCCTAAATTTGCAGGTTTGTGAATCGTAACTTTTTAGTGAGGTAAGATCGGAAGGGCGTATCTAATAATGAAAAGGGAATAGGAAGAAGAGAAATGTTTGCATCAATATCTTTATCAATGCCATGGAGAAAACTCTTTTTATATAAGATGGGAAATTTGTACGTTCGTACCTATATAACATTAGGTTATAACAAAGTATTGCAAGAAACACTTCCTCATGACGTCCTGTGTTCAGCAATGTCTCCCCTGATGCTAGCTACGAATCAAATACAATCAAACAAACACTAACCACCCTTAATTCTTTTTAGCCTACCAAACCCTTTCTTTTAAAATACGTCTTCTCTGGTTGATAGGAACACGTGCTTCTTTTTTGCATATATTCCTGTATTAGCTAACCTCTCCCCCAATACTAACTACCAATCAAATGCTATCATACAAACACTAAACACTACTTGAGTTTCTTAACCTATCAAAATCTTTTCCTGTAATTAAGTTTTCTCTGATTGGTCTGTTTTGCATCCATATAGTTAATGGTGTTTTGAGATGAGAAGGATTATTTGATAGAAGATCTCTATGTTCCTGGTGCGTTCCAGGTTACTAAAATTTGGTAATCAAAAGGCACATTTGATGTTTGTCCCTAATTGTTACAATTTGAACCACGTTTCTGAAAATATCGTGAAAATGGGTATCATGTTTTTTATATAAAAACTCTTCAACACGTATTATATGACTAACCGTAACACTCGACATGGAACGATTCCACAAGACATAGGACTCCGCTGAAAAGTGGCGCGATGTTCAACATACATAAAGATGCAAAATATCATAAAATATTAGGTTCACGGTCCGGAGGTAGAAAACAGAGAGCATCAAATAAGTATTGTGAAATAATCAAACAATCTTTGTAAAGGGAAAGTAGAGAGCCACCTAAAAATACCTATTTACTCAAAACAAGTTCATGATTGCAGAAGATTGAAGAGTTGAAGAAACAATGTCTTGAACGCTTACAATCGTATCAGTCATTACATCAGAAGTATGAAGCAGAGGCCGCCCACATAAATAGTGACATGACTATATCCATTTATTGACCTCTCGCATCCCTTAATAAAAGATCGAACTTTGGAACCAGTGATTTTGATTTGATAAGCACTATACTTTGAGCGGATAAAGCAAACTGTGATAATGAATTGCTTATACAAATTTGACATTTCTTACAAGAGGTCCCACAGATAATTTTCGCAACGATGAGGTGTAAAATAGGTTATGATATATTGTTTCTAAGGTCCACAAAGAAAAAATGTAGACTTTTGAGACCAAGTATTTTCTTATTGCAAAGGTAAAGCAATAACGTGCGGTTTTGTAATGAAACTCCTTTTATCATGGTGCTGATTCTGTAGCCGATGCTTTAGCCTATTCAAAATAGCTGTCTAGATGCAAACACATGTGCGTTGTCGAGTGCGCATAATCAATGCGAATAATATTCTTTCCTTCGCGGTAAAAACCAGTCCACTTTTGGTCTAACACTGGCCCTGCTTAAAGCGTTTTGTTGTCTGAAATGATATTGTATGTCAGATAGGAGAGCAGTATAACCAAAGCCGGATGGTAATTTGCTCTAAGCCGTTAACGAGTTACAAAACAAAATTAAGGGGTGTTTACATCATGAGATCTATCTCTCAGAAAAAACAAACAAAACAAATTGAAAGAATAGAACGTGTTCTATTTTTATGAAACAATCTCATCAGACCAATCAAATTAACCAATCAGGAGGCTCGAGGTAACCGAAGGCGCCAAACTTTGAAATTCAAGTTTGTAGAATGAAATTGTTTTAGCTACCGAGAAAAAGAATACATTTGGAACAGCAATTCGTTTACACTGAACACAAAGATAACACACGTATATAGTTCAGTTATTACTTCTTGAAGATAGCAAATCTGCAGAAAGAGAGGCTGGACTTTATTTAAGTATGGAGCAAAATCAATTATTCTTTAATCTGTACAGAGAACAGAAGTTACTGAGGAATACTCGGCCAAGGGACTACATGAAGTCATGAGACGTAGCCTTCAGTATTGTCGCTGAAGGTCCCGGAAAAGTATCGGACAGTGAAAGTCTTCCTTAATACTTCTTCTTGTCTAGTCAATGATATGAAACGCTACTTTACTCAAGATACTGCATGAAAACTACAGAAGTAATTGATTCTTTTTTCTCTATAATTGATAGAATTATATGATACTAGACCATAACTTGAGGTTTGAAGGGATAGTAGTTTACCACTAGGCGTCAGGACAAATCTTAGTTGATTTGATTATGACAAATTGAGTTTGGTAAGGTATGGAGCTACAATATTCATTGCAAAGATTTTGAGCTGCTTTTAGTTTCAAATAGTAAAGCATTTTCAACTGGTAGTTATCTGCAGTACACTAGCAATTGAATTGTACACGTCAAATCCACCCTACACAAATGAACTATACCTTTCACGTTTGATCTGATTTTCAGCATGTCTACTATGGGGCCGTTCTTTAAGTAACCTCCACTTGACCTACCATGACCCCCCTCTTCAACTATAGTTAGCTTTTGCAAGTGCTCTCTCTTATATTGAGCTTAACTGGGTGATTGACCCCCCTAAAGTAATCTAAACCAGACTACGTTTCCCGGGTTAAAGTTTTACATCAGACCTGAACACGGGCTAAAAACAGCAACCGCTTGCCCATTGGATCAGTCGCAAGATCTGTGAATAGCCTTTAAGAGAGAATCCATATTACGTAGTAGTATAACTTTGCATAAGATTTATAGCTGATATATCGCTTTTAAGAAAGAATCCATATTACGTGAAAAAACCTACAAATATCCAAAGTCAATTAGTGCTATTTTCATTATGATATTAACTTGACCGATTTAGACTCTCATCTCTCATCCTGCTTTGTTTTGCAATTATCTAGAGTAGCGCTTGTCTCGATGTCCTCCCTGATCACAATTTGCATTAATAGGAACCTCAGGTCCTTCCATAACTGTATTTATTATTCCTTTGAAATGTTGATGAATAGGTTATTACAATAATTTCCTTCCCATACCATGTTTTACCATGGTATTAAAACCTTTTCCCCAAAAAGTGCCTAAATGTTGAGTGTCTTTTATAAATGATGGGTGTAAGGTATACTACTATAGAGTCAAATGTTTGCACAATTCCTTCAGTTTCAAGAAGAGATTAGTTTGGCCTCTTAATCTTTAGTCTTGCAAAGCTATGTTGCCACGCACATTTAATCATGGTATTAAAATACGTTGTTATCGGCTTTTTGAAACAGGTTGGCCATATATACCTTCATATTCTAACTACTTTTTACAAACTGGAGAGCATTATAGTGATAAATTTTGAAAAGATGCCAGAGAAATTATCTATCAGCAAATCACGGTAGTAACAGTTTTTTCTGGTATTTCTTCAAAAAGATTTCGTTTTAATATTATTTCCAAAAATGCATGGTTTATTTCTTCAAGATATTGGCCTGTTTATAGATTATAGCGTATGTTGTAGTGCTAATTTATCAGGTGACTTGCTTTAAGAAAAAACTGTTAAGAAAGACGGCGTGATTCTGTATACTTACAATCCATCTTACAGGACGGATTCTTTAAAAGTGAAGAATGGTTCACTGCTTCCTCCTGCAAGTCTCCTATCTCGTCCTTTATGGGCGCAACAACTTTACCTTAGATATTATGCGGAGGAAAAAAAGTGATCAAAAGTGATCACAAATCAAAAGTTTTTGGAAATAGTAAGATTTGACTCCAGATATCTAAAGGCAACCCTAGAATGGGCTGTTTCCCGAAATACCAAATATGTAGTGTTTAAACTAGAGGCGTTTGAATTTCAAAAATCTCTGGTCAGAACTCTGTTAATATTCCTTCGTTCCTTACGTTAGGAACCAGCATCAAGCGATAAGGTTTTGTTACAGAGATTTAAAACATTGAAACCTGACATCTCGGTGTTGGGAAAGGGCATCACTCTCAATTTGGGCCATTGATGTTCTTACTAAAAGGAGAAAATAAAAATTGAGTATTTTTGGCATAATTCAAACATTTTCAAAATCGTGACGTCACAATTTCTTTCCGCATTGTCACAAAGGTATAGCATACCACTTAAGCATTGAATGAGTATGTGGTACGAAGGAAGATGGACATTATGGAATGCTTTCTTAAGAAGGGAGAATCAAGCAAGCTCATTTTGCTGATGTTATTCATACGACCCTATATATTCAAAGTTTAGGTTACTGTAAGGACTTACCATGTTTTTATATTGATTGAGACCTACTACTGAGTAATAGAGTAGTATATGCAACTATCCACGATGCTATCTCATGCGTTAGGCCTGTTTGTAACTATTCATTTCATTTTCAGATTGTCAACTGCTATTAGATGTTTTGGAGTTGCAATGGCTTTGTGTACTATACGAAAATTGTGGGTCTACTCTTCACATTTACTTTTTTACGTCATCACAGGATGATCTAGAAGAGATACCGCAATGTCTTCCGGTGATATTTATTATAGTGTCAAATTATTTAGATAAGAATTCTATGGTCCCGATAGATAATGACGTGCGAACTCATTTGAACAGATGAGTGACGAAAGAAAGGAGTGTTACATTACGACGTTTGGAAGAGAGTGGCGGCCGGAGGAGTAAAGCATGTGCTATGCCATTTCGTTTTAATAAAAAACTAAGATACGAAGTACAGCACGTTAAAGTTACGAAGATGTTTATTATTCAACATTTTTAATTTATTAAGTATTATTATATTTTATGCTTTATCCTCAGTTAAAACGTTTAATGAAGAAAATGTGTAATACAGCTGCATGTTCTTCTCACTTTTGAATTGAAATTTGGGAGACATCTGGTGAGAAAAGAAAAGTGGTCATTGACGATGGATGAAAACAGTGGCATGAATTCTAATAAGCATATTTTTAAAGGTTTTAATTGCTTCAATTTTTATACAGAATATTTTAAAATAGATATCTCGAGCTGTTCATTATTGACTCTTTCGCTATTTGATCATAGTGTGATTTATGAGTTGTTGATGTTTACTTCTACCTCCTTTCATGAACTTGAAAACATTTCACGTGCATGGAGATAGCATTAAAATTTGTTATAAACGGGATGGCGATGAATGAAAATATACTGGAAATTACACAAGGTATTCAAAACTCAACCATCAGTTAAATGAAATTGGTAGGAACAAGATAACAGTGAAGAGTTTCCTAACTTTTTGTGATTTTTTAAAAAAGGCTTATAGAATGCGTTTATGTTGTGGTTGAGAAGGAACTTGGTACCCTAGATTTGCCTACAATTTCGACGCCAATACTTTAGCCTTGTTAAAGGATAATATGCTGTCAGCTTAGTTAATGTTTTTTCTGTCTTCAAGTCTGATTCTTTGTTACAAAGGTACCTGAAAAAGTTGTGCATGGAATTTAATAAAATCTGGTAGAGTGGTAGCTAAAAGAAAGAGTTGCTTTATTTTTCAGAAGGGTCTCCATTTGATAAGGTGCATCCCTAGACCATATCTGATTGCTTGTATGGATTGATTTTCATTGGATT
>JAAAKL020018781.1:0-10094 GCA_010016065.2 Carybdea cf. marsupialis auct. non (Linnaeus, 1758)
AGCCACAATGTTGGTGTTGATTTCAGTGTTCCAGTTATTGCTCTTGTGGCGTCGTTGATTATTGTGTGACGTTTCAGGGTGTGTCTTAAACGAGTTGTTTCGATTTTTAATTTTTAAAAGGGGATGTAATTTTTAGGTGTGGTCAGCTACTATTACCACTTGTCTCCCTATGAAAGAATGCACCAGCCGCCACTATTTAAACTGAAACATTCTCAGCAAACGCTTATCTTCTTTTCAGTTATAGTCAATTAGGTAAATCTGATAGTTTTATCCTTGGATAGAGCTAAAAATTCAGACAAGAACATAAAAGCAATCTTTACCAACCCCAACATCACACATACCCAATGTTCATAAACCTCCCAACATCCCTTTTTTCTGCCAGGATGCACAACATCAACCGTTTACAAAAATATTCAAGAAGTTCCCAGTTAGGAGGCAATGGGTTATTTGTAGGATTTGGAAGACCTTCTGTCCAGTAAGAATTGCCAATAACCAAGATATTACTATATTATAGAAGGAAGCATTTTTTAGATTGCAGAGACTTGGCTGAGCTTTACTACTTCTGTGAAATGACATGGAAATGGGAAAAAAAACCAACCCCAAAACCCCCATATCGGCATCTCTTCAATCTTTTCACAAGTTAGCAGCCTTTTTCTTTTTCTTTGATTAATTTTTTTTTCTTCTTCAACGATAATTTTAAAAGTAGTATGATTGTGACATGTGCTCTGTGACCTAAACCTTAAAAAAATAACATAACAAATTCCATTTGCCGAAAGGCATACTAAATCTTGAATTTCATTACCTTCTTTATGAATTTCTCCAGCTCATTAGCAAGTCTGTTCCTTTGCAAAGCTCTGAATACCATTGCCAATTCGATGATTTCTATGTTTGGATCTCTTTCTGATAGCATCCTTAGTGCCAATTCGGTGGGGCTTACTTCCTCTGTTGATTCTATCACGTTACGTACAACATTATGATCTAACTGAAAGTCAGCTGCTAGCTGGTACATGGTATTACGTGGTATAGAGTATTCGTAAGAACTGCAAACTTGGCATGCCAATTTCCCAATTATGGTTCCAGGAAGTTCTGACAAATTTTTCCCTGCTAGACTATCATCATTTAAGAGATCCGCTACATCATTTCTTTGCATTTTCCTTAAAGACACTTGCAGCTTTTCAATAGAATCTTGGCCTTTCTCATGCCTTAGTTGTTTCAGCAGCGAACAAGCATAATCACTTCTATTAGCCTTGGCACGTATTGCAACAACATCATGTTTTATTTTGTCAAAATGAGATGCAAACATTTCCCAATCGCCTCCACCAATTTCATTGCCTTCAAATTCCAGTACGATTCTTTGGATCAGACTTGTTGGAAGGTCAACCAGCTTGTTTCCTAAAATTAAAGCAGAAAATTTTTAACACGTGATACAAACAAGGAAATAAGAAAACCCTTTGTAACAACATTCAATAGCAGCTTACCATAACTGTCAAAACTGATGAAAAACGTCTAATTATGGCAAGACCTTCCATCAGTTTGTATTCCAAGGGCAGCCAATGAATTAGGTTTCAGGGTGATTTCATTTCATAGTTCTTGCAAGTTGCAAGGAGCACTAACTACCTTTTTAAAGAATAATAACATGATTCTTCAAAAGTGCACCAGAAATTTCCCCTTTCAGAAAAATAAGCATTGTATATGTAACACCTTGCACATTGCATTTTCAAATTCTCAGTCACAGATCAGCATTTTTTTAATCCAAAAATGTAAGTCTAGTGCACTAAAACCCAACACATCAACTACATTTGGTTTTCAAACATGACTTTTAACTCTGCATATAACAGACGAGTGTTACCATTTACCACATTATTCACATATGACAATACGCAAACTTTTTCTCTCTCGTACTTGCCAGTGCCTGTTTGCCTCATTATTTTCTTGTTATTTCTATCCCATGCTTTCTTTGCTTACAATTATTTTAAAACAAATCCACTTAACAAGGAAAATCAAATCATGAAAACCAGAATTTATTGGCATGAACAGAAATAGCTCTATCAAGGATTGCTAGGAGAAAGATAAAAGCAGCTTTAACAGAAAGCAAAAATTAAAGGTTAAATAAGATGGCAAACCAAAAGGTCACTTATGTATCGCCTTGCAGCACTTTTACAGGTCTGTTGATTAAACTGATTGTCACAACATGATGTCGGTGGCCTTTCATTCAATAGTGGATTTATGATCAATTTGAAAGCCTAATGCTGTGCTTTCATTTCAACACTCATTGACTACTTAAAGGAATTCACTTTCAGCCACCACTTGGTCACTTTCATTTCCTTAAGGTACGTTGCAACAACTATACCTTAAGATATGAATTTGATGCAACCTTCTAAGGATATGGCCTTCATCACATGACATTACCTGATCACAACCAGACGTGTCGAAGGAAACAGTAAGAAGAATGTTCCAGGGTCAATTGTCAATTGTTGCATAACCTCGGGAATATAATATTCTTTAAACGAACTTATTGGGCTTGTTGAATCGAATTATCTTTCAAAGATGCTGGCATCGCTGTTAAATGGAATGATGGAATACTGTTTGATAATGCCACAGATACTGTAAGCAATAGATAGTGAAGTTTAGTCTTTGAAACCGTATATTCACGGATGAGAAAATATGTTTTATGCAATGGTCTGTTATAACCACTGTTCCTCTACCATGGTTATTACAAAGGCTTCTCTTTGAAGAAGAATCTGTCTGATAGAACTCACCCTTTCCATGATGTGACTTTGCATGTGCAAACCTCTATGAAGTAAAAATACCCGATACATTGAATAGTCAGACATGCAACATATAAAAGTGGATTTATTTTTTAAATCAAACCTGAACATAGATGATAAAGTGTGCTCTTTACGTGTGTGGAGCCAACACAGCTCTTTCTTTAATCAAGGCAACTTAACTGTCAAGTAGATAGACATAACCTTGCGAGAAACATGATATTGGAAAGATTCTGTCACTCAAAAGAAAAATGAATACTTAATACACAGGTCAACACCAACAGAAATTGGTAAAAACGACAACTGTCGCTACTTAAACAACGACTGTAACAAATTATCTTTAAATAGGAGGTAATAAATCTTTAGCCTTAGTCCTAGTGCCTCCAATAGATTACTGACAGCACACATAAAATTCAAGTTACAATGACTAGATTGTGCCGTTGTCTGAACACATTAACAATAATGATATTTGAGACAACTTCCTGCTGCAATGACCCCTTTTTTCTCAAGCTCAAAGATATCAAGATGCAATTATGATCTCGGTATGCTAAAGAAAAATATAGCCAACCTCAAAATAAGGTAACTACATGCACAGTTGCAACTGATTGCAAGATTCTGCTGTCTATCTAATTGTTTACTCACACATAGTGCTTGATTTAAAGATATCAAATACAGAAATGGTTCAGAAAGAAATAAAAGGTGATTCTTGACAGGAGAAGTGAGTAGACTTGAAACAATTAACATACCCATCGTCCACCCTTTTCTTCCTCTATCTCAGAGTCTGTTAATAGAACTGCTATTTCATCAGTGACTTTGCAATTGTTGCAATGATGAATAGTTTTTCTCTTTTTCGCCATTTCATCTTTTACATTCTCTAGGTTGTACAGTAGGTGAGTCTTACAATCATCAACTGACTCAAGTTTCAGCAGTGCTGAGCCGCTCAATGCATAATGCGCTTTCTCTGTCGACACATTCTTAGCATTGATTGTCTCACACACAATCTCTTGGTACAAAACATCCATCATCTTCCCTGCATCAGTACGATATGACATTTGTTGCTCTGGTGTCTTGTGTGCATCTTGAACACCTACATATACTCGGACTGACTTTTGTAGGTCTAAAGCTTCAATTAGAACTGCTAAGGCATCCTGTTTAAAGAAGAGCCCACCACCAAAGAAGTTGATAATTACAGAGCCAAACCTTTCCCCAACTTTCACCTGTATTTCTGGTACAGTGGCAACGTTAAGACTTTCACTTAACTGTTCACACTCTCTTGCTATAACATAAGAAAATCCTTCTCCACTACAGACAAACGAACGGTCTTTGTAATTTGACAGTGCTCCAGGTAGCATCACTTTTCTTTTTACATCTTTTACTTCCACCATCATCTGAAAAATTGAAGAAATTGAAAAATTCTGTAAATATCTGTTTATCTTTACACAATGTGATATGGTAATTTGTCCACCAAGATGGGCGTACAAACGTAGATACTTTTGCAACCAAACTTCTTTGAGCTCTATATTTAGCACAACATAGTACTAACTAGCAATGTAAATGCTTTCCTAGCATGCACATTGCTGGCCTCCGTTGTGTTTTAAAAACGACCTAAGACAGGAGCGTGGTTCATCAGTTGTATATATGTCATATCATGTTATATCGAATAATAGTGTATTAGACTTATAGTCAGTTTCAATATTATGATAACACTTCATCTCTCTTTCTGGAAGCCGTGAACCAATTAAACCATTAACAATGTAAACAGTTTTTCGAAGAAACTTATTAGTCATAATGATATCCAGAATACTTCAGATATCTTGTGTAAAATTATAGTTTTATAAAACACAGCTTAAACACTTATTAAACTGAACAATTAGAACAAGATTTGTCACAGTCCTAGTATAGCACTAAGTAGTCTTTCGAAAACATGAATCACTGAATTATAAGTTCATCTTCTTGGGTGGAACAGAAAATCTTCAAGATCTTGTATGGAAACCTATGTTTGCAGTGCTCATTTTGTTCACCGGAGGAATGTCATTGCCATCGATCGAACGCAGGGGGAGGGCAACTTGATGATATGGATTGTCTGTAAAGACCCCAGTGTCCTCATCCAATATAGGTGTATTGGTAATTATTGGTTGGAATCAAATGACGTCTGCTTCTGCGGAAAATGCCATTCTACATTTGAAAGTGGTACGAACGCAGTGTTGAAGCAGACTGCGCAACTTTGCCATAAATCCCAAAATATTTTATCCACGTGCAATCTCCCGGTTTAAGTTCGTTTTGGTCTTTAACACGGTGACGTTTATCAAATTTCTGTTTGCGCTTTTCGGGCATGGTGGACTCCTTTGTTTGCACTACCTTCAGATAAGGCCATTTTGGTACTAGTAGCTTCGGCCCAATAGGTAGTTTTGTTCTGATGCAGCGGCCCATACAAAGTTCCGCATGACTGTATCCATTTTGGAGTGGTGTAGCGCGACAAGACATCAGCGCGACGCAAGGGTGTGCATTTTTGTGTAGCAGTCTTTTAACTGTCTGCACAGCGCGTTCTGCTTCTCCATTGCTCTGAGGAAACTTTGGACTGTCGGTTACGTGTTCAAACCCGTAATCGTGAACAAATTGCTTAAACACGTTGGAATCAAAGGTTCAGCAGAATCATTTTCAGCACAGATGTGACATGAATCCATAATATCCTCGAATTAGTACTTAGTCCTAAGCACCACACAGATGATGTGGCGCATTTGCGGCATTTCACGGATTTTTAAATGACCCTCATGTATTCTCCAAGGGTTTCGGCGCATAATGTTGGCAGAATCATTAAACAATCTCCTTTAAATAAAAGCCCGTCAACAACTGTTATTTCGCCTCGTTGCCCCCAGTAGGGTTTCACTAATTCGTCTAACTGAAGTTTGTCAACAGGCCAGCCTCCAAGTACATGAGTAATAAGCTTTGAACACACTGGGTCTGTTTTGAGTTCAGATTTGATCCGTTCTAGATGTTTGGGTGTTGTAGGCAAGTTTTCAATGACTGTCTCCAAGAAGAAGGTAGTATCATCCTGGAATTGTTTCTCTTCCAGAATACGACCGGACAGTGGAGCACACGACAATGTATCTTGCGTACAAATATCTTTGCCTGGCACATGGAATATACTGTACGTAAAGTGCATAAATCGCATACGAAAATGTTGTATACATGGTGGCAGTTCACTCAGGCTTTGGAGCCTAGTAATGGAAGTAGTGGTTTTTATTCAGTTTCCAATCGGAATTCAAGTCCGAGTAGATAGTCGCTGAAACGATCACACACCCATGTGAGCGCAAGGGCCTCCTTCTCAATCTGAGCATACCATTGTTCCATTGGCGTTATGGCAGGAGAACAGCATGCAACTATTCTCCTTACTCCATTTTCTTGTGTTTGTGTTAAACACAGCACCAATTCCGAATGACGATGCGTTAGCAGACACTATTGTCTCTCTATTGGGATCATAAAGAGATAGCACTGGACACAAATATAGTTCATTTTTTATGTCTGATAACGCCTGTTCCTGGGTTTAACCCCACGACCACATGTTTTTCATGCTTAGTAAGTCGCGAATAGGCTTGGTTTTCTCTGCAAGATTTGGCGAGAACTTTCCTAGTTGATTTACCATGCCTAGAAAATGACACAAACCTGATAAGTCAGTAGGCGGATCCATTTCCTCTATTGTTTTAACACAATTGGGGTCCGATTGGATACCATCATCGTTGATGTGTCCCTCAAACGTTATTTCAGTTTTAGAAAACTCACATTTTTCATCATTTAACATAACGCCGGCCTTTTAGAGTTTTTGTAGAACTGCATTTACTTTGTCATATTCGGACTTGTCTGAACCGTACACAAGAATGTCATCTGCTTGACATATTACTCCTTCCTCTCCATCTAGAATATGAGACATTTCCTTTTGAAAATGTTCATTCCCAGTATTTATCCCAAAAGGGAGTCTCCTGAGGTGATACCACCCGAATGGGGTGCTGAATGTTGTCAACTTGGCAGCTTCTTTGGATAGCTTGATCTGTCAAAATCCTGAAATGGCAGCTAACTTGGTGAATAGTTTCGCTCCAATTAGTTGTCCTAGTGTTTAATCGACTGCCAGAAGTGGGTGTTTTTCACGTTCAATGCTCTTGTTTAACTTCGTCAAATCCACACAGATTTGAATTTTCTATTACTTGTCGGAACTACCACCATTCCTGCACACCAATGAGACGGCTCGTCGACGCGCACGATTACTCCTAACTTCTCTATCAAGGCCAGTTCAGCATTGACCTTGGGAAGTAATGGTAACGGTACACGACGAGGTGTGGTTAATGTGAATGGAAACACATCTTAACGTAGTTTTATTTTGTATTCCCTTTCGTTTTTTCCTAATCCTGTGAATAACTCCGGATATTTGGCCTCGAAATCAGTTTCATTTTGTGAGAGTTCATCTACTCTACTGACGAGGACCAAGAGTTCAACAGCTTTTCTTCCCAAAAGTGGCTTTTTAAGACCAATTATAACAAATATCTCCTGAAACACAGATTTATTTCCCACGCATAACGCACATGTAAGCATTGCACAAACGTTAAGTTTATTGTGACACGGGGCAGTAGAGGATTTTATTTGCACGTTGTAAGTTTGTGTTTTTACACTTTCTTTGTATTTCTCTGTGAATAACTGTTACATCAGCACACATGTCAAATTTAAACTTTACTTGTTTATCCTGCAGTTTCACGTCAATAAACCATGGACTTGAATCCTCGCATTCGACTTCTCCAAGGAAGACACACTCCTATGGGTCCCCACAGTCTTAATCATAATGGTTCTAAACTTCATCAATATCTGGAGAACAGCAATTTATAAATGACCACCCTTTTTACATTTGCTGCATGTTTTATCCTTTGCTGGACACCTTTCCCTTGGGTGATTTGGAGAACATACGCACCTTGTAAACGAACTTTGTTTCTGTTTATCGTTAGGCATTTTATAGTTAGGCATTTTAGAGTTCCCAGTTTTATCGCCCTTTTGTGTGTGTTGCTGAGAGTTCGGCATTTTGTTTACAGAAAATTTATACCGTCTTCCTTGGACTGCATCAACCGATAATATCCCGGCTTCAGACTGAGAGTTATTGTTAGATCAGGGTCAAGTTGCACCTTTTCAGCTAGTCTTTCATCCATCAGCCCAACAACAATCCAGTTACGAATCATTTTATCATGCAACACTCCATAGCAAAAATGTTCTGCTAACTGATATAGCTTTTTTCAATCAAGCCTGATGCCTGCCAAAACCATTGAAAACGTTTGAACCGCCGTTGCCATTCCTGTGGTTTGGAAAAGCTAAATTGCTCTGGCGCAGTTACCTGATATGTTGCCATTTTGTCGACTGGGATTTTTACAGTTCATAAGCTCGTCGTTACACAGTTCTTAAACACTTGCTGACACCATGTTGTGTTTTATAAACGACCTAAGACAGGAGCGTGGTTCATCAGTTGTATACATAAAGATGGCGGCATATACCATATATGGTACCACGTGATGTCCCTTTCACAAAAGTACAATAGCATATTAGACTTAATGTTAGACAATAGTGTATTAGGCTTGATGTGTATTAAAGGAAATAATAGTGTACAGTCTGTTTCAATATTATGATAACAATTCAGCCTCTACTACAGTAAAGATCCCGCCTGGCTTTTTCCTCTGTATCAGTTTTTAGTAAGAGAGTGATGCTTACAATTCTAGGAACAGTCCTTTACTTCAAACATGCTGGTGTAAGAACTCTAAGAAAAATGAACACTTGATGAGTATATCTGTCTGTTAAAAATACCTACCTTGAAATGGCGCAAAACAAGCAGTATCTCGTCTATTGGTAAACTGAAGCTCAGGAACGCGCTCTCTAAATGCTCGTATGATATGAAGCCATCAGTGGAGATCTTTGGATTTTTCAAATAACCACGAGGAGAAAACAAAATTCCAAGAAATTTTGAATACACCCAATTGAGATCTGTAATGACGAATAGAGCTTTATGATCTTCATCATCATAACATTTATCCAGTAAGCCATCAACCTTCGTCACCAATAGCTAGTAATAAAAAATTAATCAAAACTTTGCTGTAAGTAAAGCACTTGCTGCACAGTCTTCTGTCCAAAACACTATATTCATATATAGTATTGTGTACATAATATATACACAACATCATTATCGATCTATAAATCTATTACTGCTAAGTCCTATTGCCTAATATATTCAACAAGAGATTGCAAGAGCACATGATTGTCTACCTCTTGTTAGGAAACAGTTGGATACTGTCAACTGTTGCTTCTTCACTCTCGAACTCATTTTAAATTGTACAACCTTTGTGCCATTTTGGAAAGATTCCAGTTAGGGCTAGCTCTACGTTGCCTGACATATATAGAGCCAGCCTCTCCTTTCACGGTTATTCACTTAAACAAAGACGTAGAATTGTAGAGTTCAGGAAAATAGGGAAATGTAACATTGCAGAAAGACGGGTGGTGGAGCTAAATATGAAAAGAAAATGCATTTTGGTTGTCCACTTTATGCTGTTGTCAGTTCTACTCTATAACTGGAGCGAGTTGTGGAAATACGGTTCCCTTGGCCCCTCCTTCACATTACCTTTACCCCAGGTAAAGATCAGATGAGCACTACTGCGATGACTATTATGACTCATTTGGAAATAATGTGCTACACTGGAACTACAAACAAAAATATCATCAATTGTATTTATCAGGACTCGCACGATTCAACTTCATACCATTCCTAAACATACCTGGTAGCCACGCTTTGGTTAAACCTAATGACTCAATAACTGCAACACAAAGTCTACAGTGGAATGTTGGACAAGTACATACTATCAACAATGGACAATGAAAAAACTGTTTCTTGGCTGTCAGACTAATGACAAACTTTTTATTCTTACATTACTGTCAGGGTTAAAACTAAGCATACGCACTATGCAGCTTATAGACCAGCACTTCAATGTCATTGACTTATACAAGCCTGCCAATTGAAGTAGTGGGAATTCTCTTACTGACAGTATATATGTAATAATATGTATAAACATAATGACATGTATGTATGTAATAATATGTATGCCGTTAAACTGCATCCAGTGGCTCAGCTCCCAAAGAGCCGCGAGAACATAGAGTTGCCTCCCAAGGTGGGCCACCTTGCTGCCATTGCCCCTGGGCTTTCCAATGCCCAGGGGGTCAGTACTTGTATAGGGCGCCAGCTATGGCTCAAATAGCACCCCTGCTGCCTTGCAGTCTCCCCTTGGCTGGGGAAAGGCTAGGAGAGATCAACTC
>JAAAKL020018782.1:0-10094 GCA_010016065.2 Carybdea cf. marsupialis auct. non (Linnaeus, 1758)
TTATATACTTACATATATCGTTATGATCATCGGTATATGTTACTTATTCAGAAATATTTGTAGCCTACTAAAATATAGGTAGTAAACTCAAACTCTTGATCTTCATACTTGATTAGTAAAGACGATCAATGAATCGTTCATCGTATCGTGACTGATATATCGAAGAAATGTATCGACGGTAAATTTTAGAAGGCAATTGGAACCTGCAGGAACGCGTCAAAAGTTCATGGAACCAGTCGGGCAGACTCAGCTAGTGTACATGTAGGAAATATCCAGTTTGTTCAGGGACAGGGGAACAGGGGGCAGCTGGGGTCATGACCCCCCAAAGATTTGCCAAATCTCTTTCATTTCCGTGATCACTTTTTATTGTTATCAAAATAGAAATTGATTGCGACAGACATTTTGTCACATTCACAGCGAAATATGCATATAGAGACACAACAGACTGGTAGAATTTTGAGTGATCTTAACTGTTTTTTTCAAATTCAGCTATTTGCTTTTAGTAAAATGCTAGAATGTATTAGTTTGTGTTTACACACAATGGAATTTTATTGTTAATTGGTTATGTATTCAGATAACATAAAAGTGTAATTTGTGACACTCGATATAGTAGATTTAAGTTGTTATTTGGTTTATTTTCCCTTTTTATTACTTTTACAAAAAACCCTGTAAAGCTAATCCTGCTGTCCAATGTTCTATGCCAGAAGTTAACATTAGAAACAGTATCGTAATATGCCATTTTATTATTTAGGAAAATTTCTGCTGAATTTTTGGTGGCATATCGGGATCTCGTGACCCGCCAAAGCTGCACTTTCTCGCTTAAGTTGAAGACTGAAAAATTGCAGGTTGGTCGCCGTGATCTAGTGGATAAGTTCCTGCTCTACGGATCAAGAGGGTCAGGGTTCAAATCCCAGAAGGGCCATTGGTGATGTCAGGAAGGACATCCGGTCTTAAAGTGTTCTATGCTCCAGTATCAAGTCACATGTATATGGGAACCGTCAAACGCAATAAATGGGGAAAAAAGACGTTAAACAGAGAAAGAAGGGGAAAAAGTCGCCCAAATGTCCCATTTAATATCGAAAATAATGAATTTAACATCAGCTCTGAACACTACTAACGCTTTAATTTGTCGCCCGATCTTGCATCAGTGTTTCAGTATGTCTGCTTGGTTAACACATCCTTTCCCTGAGTTACTCCATTTCTGATCCCCAATACCGACGTCACGTTGTTACTATTGTTAATGACGGGTAATTTACTAACAACCAATGGACATTGAATTTTTAATGAGGTAATAATCCATCAGTTAGAATGAAATATGTCAAAATTTTTGTCCATCGTTGTCATCACACATATGTCTACCATGTTGACTTCACAACTGTATTGCGATACATGCCTGTGGTTTACTTGACATATTTTGGCATCGTGGGCTGAATCGAAATTATACTTTAATCTCCTTTTCATGAGAAATATTTAAACAGACGGTAATTGATATCAGAATTATGATGATATAAGCATACCTTCTAAACAATGAAAACATTCATCGAGATTTTTGAATTTCAAAAAAGCGTGTATTCCTTGTGTAGGTATTTACTGGTCACACTTCTACGGCCGAGAAAGAAAGATGTTTATAAACTCCTAGTCTAGCATGAGTGTCGTTGGATTTGTTGACAATAACTAATTTACGATAAGCAATGCATCCCATGTGCTTATTTAAACATCTTGATTATGTAGAGAGAGAAATGTTACTAGGATGTATTCAGTATGTCAACACGCATACCAAAGCCAGCTGGCAAGTACCTGTATGGCTGACATCCTCTTAAACTTAAGCACAATATGAACGCAATCAATACTTAGAACAATGGCAAGGGGGCAAGGGGGAAAGGGGGAAAGGAGGCAAGGGGGAGGGGCGGCACTGGCGCGATTGAACTCAGCTGGTTGGTGTAACGGGGAATAAACGAGCAGAAAATATTTGCATAGGAAATACATTTATTGCAACTAAGAGGAATAGAAATAGAAATTTTTACTTTATTGCTGACTTTTTTAAGCATCAAGGAAACTCAAATTTTCTTTCATGGTACACATCCTTCAGTAGATCATTTTGGGTTCTAGGCTTTATGCTTCAATGTCCAGGTTAGCCTGGAGCCTGTTGGCCGAAGCTTTAACCATCAAGTTGTTTTCTGCAGTAGTTAGCAAGTCTTGCTGATCGCTGTTCATGTTTACTCCTGGCATAGTACATAGGCCAGCAGGGTTAGCTATACTGAAAAAGTTTGTTGGTGATACAAAAGAATATAACTACAAGAAACAGCGAAAACAATCTGACGATTTTGTGCTCTGAGGAGCGTCAGACGATAAAAGCTTTTCAGTACTAAAATGTTTTCGCTGTTTCGTGCAGGTGAGTTATACGGATTTATTTTTGTAAAGATAATAAAAGGTTGAACATAAAAGTCATGATGATTATGGGGCAAAAGTGTCAAGAATGTTCTTCATTATTGTTTCCTAGTTGCTAAGGCAGTCAATCGAGATACCCAGAGCAACTATAGTACATCTGTCATTAGTCGTATTTATTTATGGTTATATAGATAGAGGTATGTACACACATGTTGTATACTTCGTCTGTCTTTCTGCTTAGATCTTTATTCAACGCGGATGCATTTGCTCAGATGGCTAAGTATGCCTTGACGAAGATATGTAGTTCCTCCTTTCATCTGGTGCCCTTTTTCACCATCCTTAACATTTTTACCCTTGTTAATCACTCCTCTCCCATGATTCAATTTCTTTCTTATCACAATTTACAGAAACAGTCATTGTGTATGAAAACAACAGTGAATGAGATGGATCGAACAGAGGATAATCATTCTAGCTTGAGTATTTCATCGGGTATGGAAAGGTTAAAATATTTTTACCCGAAAGCCAAAGCACGCTCTATGATTCTGGAACATGACCGAATGCTAGCCTGTAGAACGTTAACCGCTAACTAAATACAAAACAAACATGGAAAGTCCGAAACGACTGGGGCAAGATGGATACGGAGAAAGAGGGTTGGTTCGACTGGTCGAAATATATATTAAGGTTTGTCTACAAAGAACATTGTAATGTTTTCTCACCGTTGAGACTGATTCATGCTTGTCTTCGCTAACTACAATGGTATCAGAGGTCAGTAAACTACCATGGGTGATGCAGAATCCTTCGTACCTGGCATCCTTTAAGGAACTAACGACTTTTGACCACCATCCTGTTATGGCAACATTAAGCAGCAGCAGTTTTCTATATAAAGCTAGAGAATACCAATAGAGACGAATTACATGTTATGTTAAATTTGATGCGGAATGAAAACTGTGAAGAAATAGGATCAAAAATAATAAATAAAGTCTACTAGTATAATGACAAAGATGCATATATCTATTTGTAGCCAGATTCTTCTTTGACTAGACATGATGATGATAATGATGATGATGATTGTAATGATGATAACAGTGATAATGATGATGATTATGGTAATGATGATGATGATGGTGATGATGGTGATGATGGTGATGATGGTGATGATGGTAATGGTGATAATGATGATGATGATGATCCCAATTCTATTAGTTCAATACCTTTCTCTTACTGAAAATCAGTCGCCATTTGATGAGTCAAATAAATTAGACTTTATAAATTCAAATAGTAGCTACAGACACAAGGAATTTTTAGAAATCAGAATCAATCTGTAGAAAATTATGAGCATCTCATGTCGCGGCGTTAGGAAAACACCTATCGTTTATAAATATTTCAGAAACTTGCATCTGTTTTATTTATGTGTAAAAGTAATTGATGTGATATTTAGTTATTAATAATCAAAGTTAATTTCTTCAGATTAATGATGATGTTAAGAAATGCGAATTAACACGGATGCCACGAGCATGATGCATATTCATTATCATGCTGTCGAGACGACGGATGATATTTATCTCGCATTCGATTTCACAGATGAAAATAGTACAGTTATCACAAAGATGGGTGACACATTACCTACAAGTCAAAATGAAAAGAACAAAGATATGATGTAAAAGGTTCGAAATATATTCCCGAATTCTATTCTCTCTCCAAACATTTGGCTTGTGTTTCTTGTAATATCATGGCCCTAATCCAACAAGACCATCTGACTCTAGGGTTGAAAGTTGGCATTGATACTATCTTGCTATTATCTTTCGAGTCGGATACAAAATATGCGTGATAGAACGACTATCTGATAACAGTGTTTATCAGAATTTAACTTTCATTTTGTTAAGTAAATTTGTTTTATCATCAAATCAACACACGGTTTAATGGTAAGGTTTATCGTGTGACAATGTGTCTATTGGATGGTTTCGAGTTCGGAATAGTGTGAAACGAATCACGTCCAAAAGATGGAAATCCTGATAAAGTAAAGTTGGAACTCAGTTTGCATGAGAGTTGAAATACACTTGGATTTAAACTGAAGCAACTACTAATCTATGATTATTAAATTAAGAATCTCATTCTGTCCACATGCTTAAGTCTACTGACTTCAAATTCGAAATAGATGACGTTTAGGCCATGCATATTTCCATCGTAAATTTTTTAAAATTAATTATTTCCCCCTGTTTAAGGCCGGAGCCCCTACTAGGAACGGGGTTACCTTTGCCCTTCGGATGACAATCTATTCATGCTTGCTATTCATGTTATGCTATTCATGCTTTGCTATTCATGCTATGCATGCTTGCAGTCCCCTCTCTGTCTTATCTCTCGAAATATAGATTCTCAATTCACGAGAGCAGATGATAGAGCACAGTACCTCCCGGATCGTGGCAGGCAAGCTCGTGGAAGGCAAGCTCGTGGCATGCAAGCTCGTGGAAGGCAAGCTCGTGGCAGGCAGGCTCGTGGCAGGCAGGCTCGTGGCAGGCAAGCTCAGAGTCGGTTCGAACTCACGATTTATCACTATTATGCCACTACTTTGTTATAGGGTTTTTTTATCAATACTGAATGTAAAATCATTTTCTCGTTTAAATAGCTTCCTTTATTTATATATATTTTATATTCACTATAAAATTTATAATTGTAATATATCTTATCATAACTGTACTTTTACCATAGCCTTCGGGTTATTGGTTTTTATTGCAGTTTTTTTTTGTGATGGCAAATAAAGAAATAGATAGACGAATATATAAATTCATACATACACACATATGTGTTTGAAACGATAATCGAGAACTAAAAAATATGTCACCAGCAGGCCTCTAACCTATAACCCACGCATTCGGGGCGTGCTGTCTATTAACCACGCTAGGTGAACTGGTAACATAATCTACTTTGCTAGTTGGGTGAGTCTATTGTGGCAAAAGGAGCAAAATCCGTTTAGAGATAGTTCAGCATTGAAAGTTTCTTTCTTTTAGGAATAGTAGCAATGAGTAAAAAGTGGAATTACTTTTGTTTATCCTGATCAACACATAGGGCCACAATTTTATAATGATAGGGGATGCTGCCAGAGCAAATCGTGGGACATGGGTCTTTAGATAAACTGCTAAATCCCTTACACTAGGATAAGTTGTATAGAATGCAATTCGTTACAAAGAGGAGGCAGCCAGTGGCTCAAAACATAAAGTTGCAAATCCTTTTTTATACAGGTGTTTCCTTCATGGAGTGTTCTGTTTGTCCCTGATCTTAAATTTGTACCCCAAGGACAATAACACAGTGTTATTCTACTTGCCTAAGGCTAGATTAAATGAGCTTTAAGGTTATTTTAAGCTCTGCGGGAACAACCTCTCCAACGATCACCCCAGCTGAAGCAAATTCTTGCAAACAATGCATATTTTGTTCCAGGGTGGTAATCTTTGTAAATTATCGTGTGAATTTACTAAGGCTTGTATATTTTTCCTCATATTCTCTAAGGCTCTCTTACAATTTTTGTTAACAAATCCATACTCCAGAGTGATCGAGGGACGCGTATTCTTATCAATATCTAAAGCTGCTGCTTCTAACAATAGTGATTGAGTCAATCTAGAGGTCATTAAGAGAGTGTGGAAGTTAAAACCTGTAGTTAGTTTCATGGCTTTTTAACCACTGAATTCTGTCATGCAAGGTTTAAATGGCTGGTGGAAGTAGGACACTTAATAGTGAAATACTCTTCAATGAAAATGATACAGTCAACAAGATTTTGCACTCACTAGAAATACAAGTAATCTGCCCGATATAAAAACGATATCGTAAACGTCGAGGGATGCCTTCTCCATGTTTGAATCACACCTACCAATCTTGTTATTGGAAATTTTTGTGTTATTTTGAACTGAGCTAAATTGATAGCTTTGTATTGTATTTGTATTGATAGCAGGATTTATGGTCCTTATGCGCAGTTAGAATGAGCCTTTCATATCACACTTATGGACTTTCAGGGGTTGCATTACGACTATCATAGATGAAATACCCCGGAGATAGTGAGTATGAAGCTCTCTCTTAATTGATCAATCTTTGACTTCTCAAAAGGCGTTGACAGTGTGACGTAAGAGCGGGCTGCAAGCCACTTGTTCTAGTTCCAATGATCATTCTAGCCAATCTGACGTCATCACTGCCAGAGTTCATTCCCCCCTCCCACTTTCTTGAATACCCCGCGCACTATAAGGCGCCCCCTTAAGTTGCTGCTTGATAGTGGCTTAAATAGAGAGATACGTAGGGAATGATACAGACAAATCATAAAAGTTCATCTTTGGTGAATGATTATATACATATAAATATAAGAAATGTCGCCTATTGAACTCGTGAAGCACATATGCGAACCTGTGGCCCATTGAAATTTAAAATTCTCTAGTATGTTTAAAAGCTAACTGTTTCAAATTCTCTCTTCTCTGTGCTACAATATGATTTGCTGTGATATTTCGTTTTCACATAGGGCCCCCTTCTTTCTACAACAAGTCAGCGACATTCCCTTTGATAGCCATCGCACCTTTCCAATATTAACCCTTCTTGTTACCCCCCTCCTTTTCCTTCTACTTCCAAATACGTTTTAGCAGCTCCAGGGCCACTCCTGTATTTTGGAGAGGCTGCGGAGGTCACCCAGTTCTATTTAAAGCAAAACGTTTCTAGGAAAAATACGTCTATTCCAACATTTCGGGTTGTGTAACTTTACTATAGCAGGAACGGTAATCAAACCTCGAATGAGTTATGCTTTTTGCCATTCTAGCGAGTTTCTGTATTCTTTCTTCCACTCCTTCCACTATGTTATTTCCTAGCAACTAAATTCAAGATTAAACAGTGTGTCAAAACGGTAAACAATAGCGAAGAACATTTATTTCAATATGTTGTCTTTTTTAAGTCTTCTTTTGAAACTGAAACAATAACCGAGACTATGTTTGATTCCTGCTGCTTTAATGTGCTACAAAGATTTATTAAACACAATGTAGTCTAGCCGGAGACCTTTGCTAATGATATTTTAATCCATTTAATGGCCTCAAAAAAGAGTTCCCATTGTGAACCATCCGAATTTATTTGAAGCCGTTCCCACTTCAGACAAGTATTGGTGGTAACTTCTGTTTTCAAGTCATTCTCATCTTCTTTAAGTCATACTAGTTGTGGTGTTTGACCTCAGCTTCCTTTGTACAACCATATTTGGTCACAGTGGTGTTCAGATCCCAGAAGAGGTATGCACGCTATTTGCCTCGTGGCTAGAAGTTGCCAAGCTACTCAACGTTTCAAATGTAGAATGTCATCCATTGATGGTTGTTGCGCGTTTTCTAGTACTACAAAGCCTTTGCATTTCCGATTACCTGAAGACGATAGTGCTCGATTACATGTTCATTCTGTGACGTGCTTCGTGCTGGACGCGAAAAAGGCATTAGTGGTCTAGTTACTCTTCGTGGATATATAGAACAAGAGTGAATGTTTACAAAATTTCAAGAAATTACAAAAATATCTCTTAAATTTCTCTACTCATTTGATGAAAGAGTCGAGCACTTGTACGAAGTAAGAGGGCTTCAACTTTTGCAATTCTATACTATTTGCGAATGTCAGCTTTGTTTCAAAATTTCGTGTGGAATAAATCAAAGAAAGCTGTCCGATTCTAAATTTCTTTTAATGAATTCCTCTCAATTTCTTGCAGCGATTTAGTCTTGGACTTGCTCTACATTTGTTCATCTTGATGGTGGTCATCATCATCAGTATCACAGTTATCGTCAGGATCATGGTGATGATAGTTATAATGATCATGATCACCAACAGCACCATCATCATTATCATTATCATCACCATCAGACCATCATCATCATCATTACCATCATCATCACCATCATCATCATCATCATCATCATCGTTATCATCACCATCAGATCATTATCATCATCATCATCATCATTGTCATCACCATCAGACCATCATCATCATTGTCATCATCATCATCATCATCATCACCATCAGATCATCATCATCATCATCGTTATCATCACCATCAGATCATCATCATCATCACCATCATCATCATTATCATCATCATCATCAGACCATCATCATCATTATCATCATCATTATCATCACCATCAGATCATCATCATCATCATCATCATCATTACCATTATCCTACTCCTTCTCCTCCTCTTCATAATCATCACCCTTATTATCTTTCTCCCTCTTCTCCGCCTGCATCTCCCGCCGGTTTTTGATGCACTACAGCAAGGCATACTATTTTTACTATCGTATAGCACCATGCTGGTAGAGCAATTTCGATTGATGTATGTATTAATGTATTAAGTATATATACTACTGTGCCACGTAATTTCAAAATCCGCCAATATCTGAGCAGTCTAGTTACAACTGAATTGAATCCATTCACTGTCACGAAGAATTGCTTTGCAAGAATCACTTCATTACAGATAATGCTGAATCAAATATGAAACAAGAATAACATGGCAGAAAGAACATAAGATCACGTTTTCTGGTATATGATTGCGAATAATGCATTCGAGACGAGAGTAAATGCTTTCGAAGTGTCACATAAACACTTGGAGCACTCCCCGTCAAGTTGATGCGGAGGGAAAGTGATGACGTCACAAATCCAAAGTCTTAGAAATAGTACAATCTGACTTCAGATATCGAAAACCAAGCTTGGAAGAGGCTGTTTCCCAAAGTAGCAGACCTGTAGTGTAAATAGTGTTTCAACTAGAGGCGTTCACCAGCCTCCAGATAAGGAGCTTTCACATCAATTGGGCAAAACACATGCTCCCCCGTTTAAAAAAAATTGCATGCTCGCTTACCTCGCAATTTCTTCTTAGTTTGACTTCATCCCATTCGCTTATAGGGCCAGGCGCTTGAGTTTTCCTTCTCCATAATCTTCGATTTCGAGTTTCTTCTTTTACTGTACCTATGGTCCTCACATCTTCTTTGATAGCAACAGTATTTTCCATCTTTCCCTTTACCTCCCTACACTTCGCCTGCCTCTCACCTCCGTTCCATGCGACTAACGGCGCTTCCTCTTCTCTCTTCCAGTGAGATCCCACCTATCGATCGAACCATTCGCATTTCCTTTCTCTCCAGCCAACGTCCCTCCGTCCTTCTCAAGACCTGAGTCTCAGCCCCATATAACCAACACGATTCATGGCCTCCCAGCTATTGCAGTGTTCTTGTCGATATAAGATAAGACAGTTCCTTGAGTTCATCAAATGCGCCCTTTAAACTGTGAGGTATATGTCTCCATTAGTTTTTGAAGCCAAGTCGCAAGCTCTCTCTATTACTGAAGATTACGCTTAGAATTGCAACCAACAGCTCTCCAAGAAATCTACTCGCTCTTATGATCTCATTCATAATCTACAAGATAGGCACTTCCAAGCTAACGCATCTTTCTCGTCTACTATAACTAATTAAGCCCTTTCAGTTAACCATAGGAAAAGCTGTTTTGTTGATGGGCAAACACATATTAAACTGATAGACAGACGCATGCTTTTTAAATTATGGGAAACGCATGCATTTCAATATGTCAGAAAAGGCATGCTTTTTGATCCATGGGCAAAAGCATGCATTTTTGTTGACGGGCAGAAGCTCTCTCTAGGTGCCATATCCCTTCAGAACGTCGGCGATCATGGTTTTCCACAACTTCCTGTCTTTAGTTGCCTTCA
>JAAAKL020018783.1:0-10094 GCA_010016065.2 Carybdea cf. marsupialis auct. non (Linnaeus, 1758)
ATAACTAGGACGCCCGCTAAGTAGTACACTTTTGTTCGGTCCCTTGAGTGTCCCACTTATCGAGAGTATACTGTAGTAGTGATTAAAGGACGCAAAGTCAAGATGGCGTCAGGAGAATCTGCAGTTATCATCATTACTTGCGTTTATGGAATTAGGTAACAGTGAAAACCTTCAGGTACCTTTACACAGAACTGCTATACTTTGGAACCCCCTAAATGTAACCCTAGTTCTTACAGAAATAATTGCTGAAAATTTCTGAGGAATAGATCTACGCTGAAAATCAGTCAAAAGTCACTTCACAAGCATTTCCGTTTAGGAGCAACTAAACTTCTTAGAAGAATGCTTCAAGAACGCCCTTTAGCCAAACATAATATTGTTATTTTTCAAGCGAAGTGTCGGATATCTGTACAACTTACTACTTGTCTCCAATTGGGGATTAATCAAGTGTGATGTAACCAAGGAGAGGTATGAGAGTTCCTGCAAACACATGCCTGACGATGAACGTGTTCATTCAAGTCGTGATATAAAAAGATAACGTAAAATAACATGGGAGGATAAACAACACTAGATCAAAAGATGGGGTGATAGGCAAAACATTGCTAATTGTAGTTTTATCAACTGGTAACATTTGCATTTGTTGTTAGGAGTTACAGAAGACTTCAGTTAGGGGTTTTAACGCAGTCGCCTGTCTCTCCTACGTTGTCCTTGATAAAGGTTTTGCAATAACTTTTAGCAATACTTACTGGATTGCACCGTCGATTAGTGAACACTATGGAATATTTAAAACGTGTTTAGTTTACGATCAAGAAAATTTAATTTTTTCATTTATTTCATGTTATTAGTGACGCGCATGCGATTAGTAGCATTTCAACATGATGTTAATCAGTAGAAAAGTAATCCGTGGTGTGGCTTTTTTGTGACGTATAGTGTCGGCTGAAGTCTTTTGTTCAGTGCTCTACAAGCATTGTGTGCCGAGGATACACTGTCAATCAAAATATTAAAGCGGCCCTCGAATCCTTTATGCGTTATTTGACAGAGGTCAATCTGCATTTTTTTAAACGTTGTACCTCCAATATCATAATTATGACCAGCCGCAAATGTGAGAACACTATGAAGAGGCCCTACCGCCAACTCTCCCAAATCAGCACTTCCCCTTTTTATGAACGATATCGGTTCATTACATACTGTAATTACTTCCATATTAAAACATTTTCTTTCTGGAAAGACTTTTGAAAAGAGCAAATAAGAGTATTTATACCCGCTGAAAACTCATGCAGTGAGTTGTCCGAGTGAATTATGAACTGAAAATTGTTTTTCACAATACCGCCAAGTGTAGCAAGACGCTCGTCAATGTAAAACCATCTGTGTGAAATTGTGTGATTTTTTGCCATTCACCTTTCTGTCTCTCACTGCAAAGTAGTTTTTAGCGGGGTAGTGGTAGAAAAACAATTTACTAGCCTGCTGCAGTATAGTTGCAAAGTTGCACCCGACGTTGTTTGCTATTTCGAGCGTAGCACCAGTATCGCTCAATAGAAGATTCTCTTGTTCAGCGAAAAAGCAAGGATTTGTTTATCTCGAAGTAGGGGAAATTGGCGCAGTTCATATCTACATTCAGTGACAAATGCACATTTTCGGTACTTACTGTGCTATGGAAGGCATTATGAGGTCAATTATGTGTGTGTATTTCGTTGTAGAGTGTTTTATGATGGCACTGGAAGAAATCGCAGTACTGTTTGCCCATATCGTGGAGGCAAGGGTAAAATAGTTCACTGTGATATATTGAACGAAAATACATTCCAATATCGATCCTTTTTTTTCCTTTTGTATTGAGTATAAACTAAGTTTTGTTAGGTAAATTTCATGTTACCTAAGACATTTAATACGATTTCGCGTCGATGGCCATGCTGATATGACCTGGTATCTATTAAGTAGAGACAAGTTGCTATTTGCAAACCTTTCCTGTCATTCTTTTCCGTCAATCAACTCAAAACCTTCATTCTCAAATGCTTTCTTTCCAATGTTTAGAGGTAGCAACCCTAAGGATCCGCAATCGGTTAAAGACGCCCGGCAGGAAATTGCAAGTTACATCTATCGTTGGGTAGTAGCAAAGAAGAACGAGACGTAAATGCTAGAAAGCTGCGACCAGAATAAAGAGAGTATTTGTTATAAAGTTCCTTTTGATATATGTAAATTATTTTGATTTTCTATTTGAAAAATAAAAATTTTGCTACAGTTCATGACGCCGTGATAAATGTACATTGTTTTTGTCAGATATTGAGAGTTATTCTTGAAAGTGATAATGCCGGTAAAACCCACAGTTTGTTATTGATCGTGTGTTGCGTCTGAAAGGGTCGCTTTGGTTAAATCACGTACAGCTGATGAGCATGCGAAACTTTCCGATTTGGTACAGTGGGGTTGTCAAAAATACATGTTTCCTGAAATTCTGATACCGAGCTGAATGACCAGTGATTGTGCCTACACAAGATATACCTCCTTGAAACATTTTTGAAAAATTTAGAATTGGAAACAATATAGTGATTGAGAGCCAATTAGGCTAATACGTTTTAGTTACTGTGTCTGTATTGTAGGGTTCTAACTATTGCTTGGCGGGTTTTACACAGGGTTTTACACTCTAGAGCATGCATGCGTTTTCAGGGTCGGTAACAATAGGTTTTAGACAGGGGACAATACACCTATCTAGACAATAGCTCATTTTGACAAAGAGAAAATATGCAGGCTATACCGGTTGTTTCTTGTCACGAAGGTCTTGCGTCGATCTTAGGGAGAAAAACTCCTAAACTAACCAACTCTAGTGGTACTCACCCACACCTTTTCGTCATTTCAAAGACATGATATGGAATGATGTCGTCCTCTTTCGGAAATGAAATAGTCACAACCGTCCTGGCTAGTGATTTAACGATCAATAGCAGACCTAAGTAGTACGATACTTGAAGATCTCCAGTCTACCCCCGTTTAAACGACGAATGGATTTCCAATCTAATGCTTGAGCAGACTCGAAAGCGCAAGAACCTGCAGTACTTGGAAAGTGAGGTAAAATTTTGGTCGTTCGCATATTTCAGACCAGGGGTGATATTGTAAGATGTCAGGATAGATGGGGGCAGCGAGGTGATAACTAGCGATGCCTTCGTGTACTAAAAGGAGGACTTCAACCAAGGGCACTTTTTCTATTGAAATTAGGGTTATAGATGATCCTGGGTGATAACGAATCATTGCGATAAATAAGAGTTGCTAACAAGCAGCGCGACTAGAAGAAATATATTTCCTTTTTTATTTAGGTCTTTACCTTTGGATGTATTTTTCGTCATCTTCGGAGAATAGTAGCAACTTGACAAAAAATGCCACTGCACTACAACGTACGAACAGATACAACATGCCTATATTGGCTTATTTCGGAGGTCAACTCCCGCCATTTTTTTGGAGGAGGAGCTGGATGTTTTGGTCGTTTGAGTGTGCGGGATTTGTTCCAGTTTTAAACAGATTTTAACAGTTTGTACAAAAGTTGGTTTTTCTCTTATTAAATTTACAGTAAATATCTTTAAAAGTCATTTTTAAGTGGCCGAAGGCGAAATCTGGTGGATTTCGGACGGAAGGAATTTTCTAGCTCCATTGCCCACCTCTTTGTCTTTTCATGTTGTATTTGTGCTTAAAAATTTCCAAAGCAGATTGCTTTTAAACGTTCGTGATTTTTTGCTACTTCGTAAACATATGGCGGGACCAACTATTTTTACCTGGGTGCGCCACTGAGTGTTTGATAGACTTGACGTGCTTAAGTGAATGGCAGAGTGATACTTCAAGTATTACCATTCAGTAAATTCAGCCCTTTAAAACACTTCAATCCTTTCCCTTTAAGTTATGGAATTTTTTTCGCTTTAAAAAGAATACGTTTCCATTTTACCCTTATTCCCTGTTACCTTTGTTAATTTTGCAAAGCCTGTTAACTTTATATCTACCTCCTTTCGCAGCTCTCTGGAGAAATTCACCACCAGTCAGCATGTTCAGGACGTCAACAACCTAGTGGCCATGTTGAGCAATGGCGCACAGCTGATACTTAGCTCTCATATAATATAGCCACCAGTTATTACGACTAACTGATAAGTTTAGCCCATTTTTATATTTCGAGCGAAGCAAAGAGCGGCTGAAGCCGATTGTTTGATACACTTTAACAACAATACCGTACGAAAAATAGCCGTAGTATTTGGTGAATGAAACTTGGTTCCTGTGGTTCGAATTTGAGAAGGATTGATTATAAACGAAAGTCATAGGGTCGGGTATGTATTTATCACAATTCTATAGTATTATTTTCTTAAGTACTTTTGTCAATGAAAATCTACTATCTTATTAGCTAGCTACTGTAATAAAATAAAAACTTACAATAGCGGTATCCCAAAGTGTATCATAGTTGAAATATCCCATGCTAATACAACGGAGTTAATTAAACCAGTGACCCGTGAAATTTTCGCTTGCTCTACCATCGAATTGTCTGATTCTAAAGCACAATAGATTGGGTCTTTATTGATTATATTACAATTCTGCTTCATTAGCATACGATTTGATTGGATAAAGTCATTGGCATTTGCAGTTAAACTCGAAGTACTTTTGATAATCGATGCTACATGCAAATTTTGGTTGTTTACTGTGAATCGTTTTCCTGGAAATAGAACCTTTTACTTTTTACGATGACGATATATTTGAACAACATACTTCGTTAATTGAACCGCATGACCAGTTATCGTGTATCTGAACTAATTTAAACCAGCATTATAATTTAGAAGTGTCACCAGGACAGTCTTCCATATTTCCTTGTTCATTAAAATTATGATGATTATATCGTTTCGAGTTAAATTCCTTTTAGAAATTGTTCACGTGTACGTCCGAACATCATTCGTCTAAAATGTCATATACTAGTATCTAACTAACCCAATGTTTTTTAATCATAGTGATTACCAAAACATATAGAAAGTTAGGAGACAAAGTTTCGTGATAACCTTTATCTCACGCTCAATAACAACCGATGGAGCATCTAAAGGAGAATTACTCGAAAGAAAGTTTTGTTTACAAATAATGCGTATACATATTGACGTCCCTATTGCATGTAAAGTAAATAAACAATAGTAACATTACTGTACATGTCAACGAGACCCCTTATCAGTACATTGAGTTGTATTACTAGCCTCCATAATGACAGCACCCTCTTGCATTTTATAGCGTAGCATACTCAAATGGATGTTATTAAGATAATAATTAGAGCCTCGCAATATTTTACTTCTAGTTATCCTAACACCAAGTCGGATCTCTAATACTAGGGATCAGAGAGCGCGCTAATTCCTCACGTATTGAAGAGCAATGGTTTCAAGAACTTTTAGCATTGCGTCAAGTTATGTTTGCTGTTCATAAAGTATTTTAAGGTTAAAACTGTTGTTTTTGAGTAGCTGGTTTTAAAAGTTTCATCGACTGTGAGTTTATTTGTTGATTTCCTCGCTTGAAGAGGTATTGTTGTTTCTAGCCACCCAAGGTTGCCTAGAGAAACTTGAAGTCTAGTTCATAGCTTTACTTACACAGTTTTAAGGTATAGTACCTTCAAATTATAATGAGGACAATAAATCTAATTATTGATCAATCCTAAAACAAATCCAAATATGTTATGTGCAATTTAAAAAGTCTTAATCTAAATTGATCAATCTTTCTCTGCGATTTCCTCTCCCCCTGCCTTAAGGAAGAGATGTATTGAGACGCCATTGCAGCCTTGATTGGTATTACTTGAAGCAGTAGCATAAGATTAACAGTTTCGATCTGTCGTCTCTTTGCTAACATGCCGTGTACAGTGGTGTGGCTACGGGGTGGGAGTGGGACTGGGGGACAAGTCCCCTTACTTCTACGAAAATTCAATCTTGTAATCTGCGTAAACCTGACTGTAAGACTGTGATTCGTCTTGAAGATTATTTCCCAGCGGTTTTAGGGAAAACATCACAGTAGACAACAACTAAAACAACTGAAAAGTGAGTGCAATTGAGAAATTTTTGTAAATCTGGACAGGTGAGAAATGCACTGAAGTAACACATTTGTAGAAGGTGAAAAGGAAGCCATGAAGTTAATAAGGGATTTAAATATTGCGATTACAGACGTGAATTAATCCTGACTTACTAAAATATTACAGTGAGGTCACTAGTCTCCCTTTCTATAGAACAGGCGATTGCCCAAGCCTCAACGATAAAGTGACCTATCTATTCATATGGTGTTGTTGGCTGCATGTTGATCTCCATGCTGCATTAACGCCGTATTTCCGATGTTTCCCAGCATCTAAAGAAATTCCATTTAAGCAGTACGATTTGGTCACAGTTTTGCCAGAATTTACTCAAAATGGTAAAAAAATTTGTAAGAGCGAATTATGCGCAAATTTAATACCCTATTTAGTGGTTCTAAACTTTTTGATATATCATTATATACCATCAGGGTTGATCATTTTGATAAGATTATTTTGACGGTATAAGGAACTTTTTACAAAACGTTTATGATGTAGGTAACATCGTTTCCATCATTCTTCAAAGAAAGCACGAGGAGGAAATTTTTGAAGGCTTTTCGGTCTGTAGTAACAACTAGTGCTTTGCACTCATTTTCCAACTTTTCCTTTCTACGTTTATGATGTCCAAGCTGAAGAGCCATGCAGCTAGTGTGGTGACTTAACTGACCTAACGATAGCTTGCATTTGGATTGAAAATGAATAAACAACCTCGGACATGATAAAGTAGAAGAGGAATTATGAGTGGGTGCTTGTACGATGATCCTAAAGCTTATCGTCTTTTCTTGTACCTTGCTTACATAGTAATGTAGAAAAACTGATATGAAAAAGGTTGTAGAATGCCTCAGGTAATACGTTTGGTGTATAAACCCCTTTCGGGAGCTCAATACAGTTCACAACACTTACAGGAACTCGATACAAGACAATTTGGAAGCACCATGAATGAACAGAGGTGAGAGTTTTTTTTGCTTCCTATTTTGAATATAAGGAAGATTATCTTAATACTGGTGAAATGGCTAGTTTTACCTCAAAGAAATCTTTTACGATTAATTCCACTGATTATAGCCTTTACAAAATTAAGTGTAAGTGCATGAAGTAATAGGCTTCCATTTAAGGTGCTAATCGTATTTGAGCAAGCATTGAGCAATTGACAGTTGGCATTCCAAAAAGGAATACTTCCATCGCCTATTTTATTCTTCGATCGCTAGTTGGAGTGCTATCACTTTTTAACAAGGACGCTATAAAATGCTAGAATTTTAGGTTACATACTAACCTAGAATTGCCAATTTTCTTACCAAGTTGTACTTTCCTAGAATCCGATTGTAACAGTAGATACTAATTCCCTAACACCTAACCCTGACCCTAAACCTGATTTGATTCTAGGAAAGTATATCTATGGTTAAAAAATCCTGCCAGGAAAGGACATCTCTAACTGTTTTAGAAAAGTAGATTTTTAACTTTCTAGCATTTTACGCGTTCCCTTTTTAACAGATCTTATTGATAAAAATAGTACTAAGATAGGGGCCTAAGAACCTTTCGTAATAAAAACCAACGTTTAATACAAGATGAGTGCACGAGTAGAGTGATGGCTTATAATACCGAGCAGTAATAAAAAAACGCTAGGAAGCACTTTATTTCTATTTACGATCTCAGTTTCTATGTGGGCCTGTCATTTTGGAAGACTAAGTAAACCTTGTGAACCACTTCCTCAAATAGCAAATGGTCCTCCAAGCCCTATTTGTTTCTCTTTTCCATTGCCATTTTCTTTTCGTGATTTCTGTGACCGCTCGGAACTCGTAATTTTTTATTTTCTAGCATGTGCATTGAGATTTTGCAGAGCATAACTGAAATACTGATGATCAAAAAGCAACATAGATATTTGGAGTTACTTGTTTAACAAAAATCCCCGAGGAAACGCAGAATAACTGCCTGGGAACAAATGCCAGGAGATTGACTGAACGCTTTGTACCACCGCCTTTACACATTCTGACATAACACGCCACAAAAATCGATTGAACTACGTCACTTGAATCTTGAGTTCTGGCGCTTAAAGAAATGCGAAACAAGCCATGACTTCTATGCTAACATATTTCGATCTTGAAAGGGGTTTGTAGGAAAATGCTATCGTGACCTTTTAAAAAACAGCAAAAGTTCATTGTACTGTGAATTCGACGCAGCGCCTTCTTAACTTTAAGATCAGGCCGTTAACCTTACGGCAAACGTTTCACAGTTTACATTAATGTTTAAGCTGCTAAAATATTCTTCATATGTAATACGCAGCATAGAAAAATAGTGATCTTTAAAGTAAATATTTACAGCCAGGGCTATCAACTGTAATCTATAAAATCTTATATTTGACAGGGATTCCTGAAGTCTGCTATGACGGCTGCATCGCAGTATCGTTGGTTACGGCTATATCGCAGTATCGCTGATTACGGCTTTATCGCAGTATCGTTGATTGCGGCGACTATCTATAAGCACTGACCATAATCATAGCTATTATGGAAGCAACGACAGCAACTGGAAATTTGGCCTGAGAATAGTGCCCTCGTTCACGTCTCTCCCTTTAGCAATAAATTCGTTTCATGGCTATTCTCCTCCTTTTAGAATATTCGTATTTGAGTAATCTTTTTCTAACCCGTAAGTTTAGTTACGAGGATTTACAACCGTACGAAATCTTTAAAGCAGTTGAAACTCCGTGTGCACGATATGTTTCCGTTTCGTGCTGCACCAGATCAGAGATTGTTTCATTGGCCCTTGGATTGGGAGCATGGACGTCTAGATTCTTTACAGTATTGGTTGTGTGATCCACTGAAAATGTATTTACACAATTAAAGAAATGAAGGAATGCATATTCAATATTACGTAAAGGGGTTTAAATGTTAACGCAGAGTAACAAATGAATCAACAATTCCATCTTAAACCATTTTCATGCAGATTATAAGGGAAAATATAAAACAGTCTCACACTTACAGTGCTATACTTAAACAGCGGGCATAATGTTAATACAGACCTTTTACCATATTTCTATTTGTCATACATTGTTTGCAATAGCAGTTGCATCTTTTTCAACGTGTTCTAACGAAATTCAGTTCTCTTCGAGGGACTCCAACAGCTTCTAAACGCGTCTGTGACGAATTCGTCACAGTACTGCAGTGTTCTGTCGCTAGTGTATTGAAGCGACATAAGGAACCATTCAGCCTCATTATTTTACATCACGTTTCTCATCAAAACGTCAGAATGTTTATAATTTTACTTTTTAAGAACCTTCGAACGACCCTCATTAGGCAATGTCATCTGAAAAAAGAGGGAGTCCTATTTGATGGGGGGAGGGGGGGCGATTCCATACTGAAGAGTGCAATCAAAAATACTACCTTGCTCAAAATAAGGAGACTTTGATAATAAATCTACCAAAAGCAATGAGTTGGGACTAAAGATGGTTGCAAGGTATTCTGATTACAGGAAGTCCACAGCATTTGCAGCGCCCCTATCTACATCACAGGTGGCGGTCTTAATGGATTGAAGGCAAAGAATCAGTCTCATAAATAGCGACATCGGAGAACTTTCTTATCATAATGGATATTTCAATACATATACACATTTCTAGCAGCCAGTTTTTAGATGAACATGAAGTTAGCTGATACGTGTTTCGTTTAAACAGTGGGGCTACAATTTTCCTTCCCAACTATTAAGTAACATAACATCAATAGATTTCGTTAAAAGAGAATCTCATAATGTTGTTATCAATGTATGTATCGAAAAGCTGATTTAGTCAAATAACCGGGAGTTTCAATCTCGGAACGATGCTGGGTCAGATCGGTAGTGCTTAGGTAAGCTCTACTACATCAGTGAAGGCTTGGAGAACATGATTAGTAGTCTCACCCACTCCTATATCTACAATGTTCAGTACTATGTCACACTGATTTATCATTTTATATCGATTTTAAAATCAAAGAGAGACACGGACGAGTTGAAGCTAAGACAGTTTGATATATAAATAGGAAGGGTCACACTAACATTTTTATAAAATTATTAAAACGTTAAAATTGTAATGGAC
>JAAAKL020018784.1:0-10094 GCA_010016065.2 Carybdea cf. marsupialis auct. non (Linnaeus, 1758)
TTTTGTACTCTGAGGAGTGTCAGACGAGAAAAGCTTTTCAGTACTAAAATGTTTTCGCTATTTCGTGCAGTTTTACTAATTTGGTTTTGTTGATTAACTCTTGAATACATTGCAACTTCTTTCAGAAGTATTCCCCGGATCATTATAATTGTAATAGCTGTGATGTAGTTCCCTCGCATTACCCTTTGATATCGCGTTGCCAGACTTTATAAGAGTGACTGTGTTTGGATCATAGACTGTTCCAAATAAGGATTCTAGCCCACAACCTTCCATGAGACAGCTAATGCTTCCAGAAAAGCTCACGAGGCGATAGACTATACTAATTTGTTCTGAAACAAGGATCTCCATAGCCTTGATTCAGAGCACTTGGTCAAATTTTACGAAAGGGGTTTCAATCTGCTGTGGTCTTGCTTGGTTCTCAATTAAGCGTTGTGTTGAATAAATCACTTTATCAAGATACCTAAGAATAGCGCAAGAGTCTTTGGAAAGACTTTGTTCTGTACATCAGTAATACTTTCAGTGGAAGGGTAAAATTCTACATCGCAATTTACTTTCTCTGATTTCAGCCTGACTGAGCTTTGCAGCGGCACGCACTATCCTCCTTTTCTCGTCCTTTGTTCTTTCCTTGTTGTGGAAGTACCACTTATTTTTGATTATATACTAAGCCATATTTTTGAAGCAAAGTACGTTGTCTTTGCTCTTTAGTTTATTAAAAACGATACAGTTTCCATATCGTTCTTGAAGTTTCTTCTTCAACCATTTCCCTGGACAGAGGTCAGCGCGATCTTCAGATATATGAGTCTTATTTTCCTTTAACTCTTTCAAGTTTTGAAGTTGTCTCTTCTTCCAGCCGGTTACAAATCTTGTTAAAATTTGGCAGCCTTTATAGATCAGGGTTGCATCAAGCAGTTTTCTTGGAGAAGGAGAAGTTGCACATCTTTTTCCAAACAATTTTGTATGGCAATGTTTGTGATATCGTGTCTCCGTGTGAACAAAATCGGCACAGTGCAAGATCCTTACTTTAGCTTGGTTCATCTTGATTCCTGGCTCTCCACTCCAAGAGGACTTGGTCTTCGAATGAAAGTGTTCTTTCTTCAATAACATTTTCTCGACAATTTGGATGCTTGTGGTCAATCTTGGCGTCACAGCCATAGAAGAAACAGTGCAATTTCCATTTCAAAATTCTCCCCTACAGAAATTGGTGCTCTTGAGCGCTCTGACCTTAATCATTTTCTTTAAATTAATGGCAAGCCACCTTGGCAGGTCTCATAAGCGCCTACCTTTCCTATTGGGAGACACATTTGTCAGAAAAATACTGACGCAATTTCATATTATTCGTCAGGTGACTAAATTTAGAGAAGAGATCGAAATCCTCTGTTTACAGGAACTAACCTTTCTCCCGTTTTGTTTTGCTGGCATAATACGCATTCTTCAGCGTTGATGTTACCATCCCTCTGATTTATGTACCCTAAAAGAAGCAGTTTAGAGGCTGCTTATTGAGAAAATTTGCTGAAAATAACTGTCAGTGATAATGTTGCAGTTTTAACGCCGTACACTCCCCTTTGCAGGGGCTAAAGCGGTGCCCATGCACATGGAACTTGATTGGAGCCTAGAGCACTTTAAGACAGGATGCCCTTTCTGACCTCACCAATGGCCCTTTCCGGGTTTGGATGCTGACTCTCTTGAACTGAAGACAAGGAACGTAGCCACTAGAACACGACAGCTCTGTGGAAGTAACTGTCAGTAACAAAGCAAATCTAAATTCAAGCTTATTTTCATCCCTTTTATGTAAATAATATGCTATTTTCACTTCCTTTAATTGCCGCATATAAGCTCTACTATTGCAGATTACTCATGAAGTACAAAAATTACACAAGAAATGCGCTACTAAGTTATCTTTAGAAATAAGCATGCCTCTTTTTTCTTTGCTGGCAAAGACCGTCGACTTGCTATCAAATCATGTTCATAGAAAACTAGAAGCAAGCACGCAGAGAAATGCATACAAACTTTACACTTTCGTAGTCTTTAATACTTTCCTGCAGATACTGCATAAAATGTGCCGTTCGAAAATCTGTTTTGGTTATTTGAAAATCTTCGAAAGTTGTTTTAAATATTTTATTTTATCCATTTTTGTAGTGTAATCAAACCTATTTTGGCTGCTTTCTTCTATCAATACGGAAAAAATGAATCCTCTGGTCACCGTCTTTATAACCTCAGTACCCGGAATTTTTTTTTACCAAGCCAAAGAATATTTTTCGGAACAAATGTGGAGCACGTTTGCAAGATAGGTGGTCGTCCGAGCGAAGTGCAAATGCAACACCCTCAGTTTGACTCTCTTTTGAGCTTCAGCTTCGTATTCATATTTCAAATTTTATGTAAGGCAGCAACAAATACGACAATGGAGTAGTGTCTAAACGAAATGCGGTCTGTAAAATATCATTTGGCTTTAATGACTAGCAAGATGTATATGTTAACTCAACATTCCACGATACATTTCCCTATTCTGTCAATTGATTTTTTTGCTTTGGTTCTTATTGAATAATGGGAACCAATGTAAGAACTTTAACTTATATGCAATTGATTGGACTGTACTGAGTGATTAATTTGAAATTAGGCCTTAAGCAATAACAATTTTACAGCACAACACACTTTGATGCAAAGTCCCTGTTCATGTATTGTAGTAAAACTTGAATTGTTTCGGTCTGTACAATGCAAAATTCTGTTCTGTAAAATCTACGTATCAACAAGAATTTTGCAAAAATTAGTTCCATAAATATCCCTAGCCATATATATAGCCATTAAAAGACACCACAAGTTCTGCTTCTACACTACAATTTAACCTAAGACATTTTAAAAAGATGTGTTTCACAGGGTTTTAATTTTAGGCCCTCGTACTTCTCTAATGGTGGTAAATCTGTCTTTATGTCAATTTATTCCCTTTCAACCATTCTTTTGGTAAGACTTAACTGCACTACGACCAGAGTTGATCTTCACTACTTTAGTAATTCGAGTTATTCTGTCAAAGAGTAAGGATGAAAAATATAAGGCTGATATGTCTCTTTGCCAAATTTGAAAAATATTTGAAAAAAATCGAGGGTACATTTCGCCCTCTCATGTACACGAGTATCTCGTTTAATACGTATCGTCACCTCTTTCTCAGAAAATATTGGGAGGCTATTATAAATATAAAATAAATACAAATATTTAATAAAAAATTATGATAAATATAAATTGTATTCGTAAATGACGACGATTGCTTTTTACGCGTGTGCTGTGTATCTGACGAAAAGAGACAAAAAAATTGATGCATGATGGCTGAGTGATTAGACTACCTGATAATCTGCGGCTTGCATAATTGGTAAGAGCTAGTGTCGACCTGGATTTGCTTTTCTTCAATTGCCAGAGTGAAAAAAATTCAAACTATTGGGAACAAATATACTTTGTATGGCTAACGTCGATGATGACTTCAAAGGGGAAGCATTAGAAAACAATGGTAGTGGGCTGAAAATAAGTCAAACTATACTTTGTGAAGAGAAAGAATTTTTTCACATAAATTTTGCTTGACTTTACTTGCACTAACTTTACATTACATTATAATATTATGTTCTTCTTTTGCAAGTGCGTTGCCAGTAATGCAAAGTAAGTTCAAAAAATTTGCTCTCTCAGTGCTTTTTAACATACACATTTAATGTTCTTTCTATTGTCCTGTTTTTCTCTCCATAACACATTTCCTCCATTTATTCTACTTAGTAATAAGCTATTCAATTGTTAGTGTTCATTACTGTTTTGATGATATTTCCTTTGTATTCTGCTTGTTGTAATTATGCTATAAAGCCCTTATTATTTGCATCTCGTTTCGCATTGATGTTATTGTCCTGATGAATATCGATCGAAAAGCTTAGACAAAATGAATTTCGTCATGTCTCTTTCTTTATTCAAGTTTTGCAGTATCCATAATTTATTTACAATATATTATCTGATATCCATATACCAAAATCCAAACTACTGCTGACTCCAGTTATCTGCAAACTGACTTAAGCAAGTAATTTCTTATGCAAACTAATATACATGATATCAAGATGTAGTTCACGCAATTTTCATATATAAGTGTTGTTAATCACAAACTTCAAATTTTCCTCCCGTAAATACGCAGCAGAAAAAAGGATTAGAATCTTACAGAAAATTGCTATATATTCTTAAAGATACACGATTTATGTATTTTACGTAAATAATTATGAAGTCATTAATGAAGTAAAATAAGAATAGTCTATAAATAAGCATTCCAAACAAGCAATCGGTGTTCCAGTTGTCAAGTAAATTCATGGCCTTCTTGTGAAGGAACAGTAACCAGGCACAGGAGAATCTGCCACAAAATATGTTGTCCCTTGACACTACTAATATCTCTGAACTTGTCACAGGCTGTCTGTTTGCTTTTCCTATTTCAGAAGACTGCAAAATATAAAACATTAAACCGATTTAACATCTTTCTATGTACGAAGCTCTCGAGAAGACCTAAGTTGAGCCCTATGTCATCTTTAGAACTCTCTCTAACAGCCCTATTACAATAGTTTTGTAGAATGTTTGAGTATAATTTTATAGAATGCGACTGAGGTGCGAAAGGCAGGATGCCTGTTATCTTAGAAACATCCAATATGTCTTGATGACTGGCCTTTAAGGGTTTCTGTATGTTATTACAACAATTAACAACGTGAGAAAAGAGAGATCAAAGGACTACGGACAATCGAATCTGTAATTAGCAAATCAGAAAACTATTAAAAACAGTATAACTCGCTATGTAAAGTGCTAACATGTTAGCAGAGTACATAGACTCAGGGACAGGGGAACAAGGGGGCAAGGGGGCCATGCCCCCAAGATTTGCCAAATCTCATTGTCTTGGCTCGTGCACTTTACCTCAAAATGGGTTTTTGGACTTCGTTAGGTTAATGGATAATGTCATCAAGAAATTGTTTTATCTGCTAAGATTGTTCAATTGTTACACCTCACGAAACACCCTTTTCCACACAATGATCAAAGGCACCTTAGTGGAAAGTGAAAAAGTAAATTTGAACCCAGTCTACTTGCCTCCCTAATCTGCTGTACCTTCCCCCGCCCCTGAGACTTAATCCAGTCCATTGTCTATGATCTTAGCAAAGATGTAACATAAATTATAACCGCCGTATTTGACGATCTCCACATGAAATTTAACTCGTTTTCATTTGTTTCATAAAGGAGGCATTTCCATCAGGGGACCCTTCTGACGAAGTTCATTAACGCAATAACGAGCCTTTCCATGTTGAGGGACTTGGGTCGTAACGAACTAGTGTTAGATATTTGACTGTATTCAGAATAAATGTCGTTCGGAAGCGTACTTCGATACTGTAATAGGCTGTGTAAAGGAATTTCATACGAAAGTCTGTATAGTTTGCGACTTGAAAGGAGCAATGCCATCAGAAGTGCAATCCAACCGAAACTATGCAGGAGCTACTGTCAAAATGCGCCCAGGTACTTCATGGGAAAGAAAATAGAGGAAGAGGTAGAAGAACTGTTTTTGCATGAGTATTTACTACTAACTATACAATCATATGACGAAGCAGTGGTGGATTCTTATCTCAGCTTTGTCCAGAATGCTGCGAAAATGACGAATGTTAACCTAACCAAGACCTTCAATATGCCTGCAACAAAATCAAGCCATAGAATTAGAAGTGACCCTCGAGAAAAAGAGTCTTATAAACAAGAATTTTTTCTTAAAAGGTATCAACGTATTGTGGAATTCCAAAGTGTTAGTGAAGATAAGTGTGATATCTTAATCCAATATCTGAGGGAGAGCCTTCCTTGTGGTGTAGATTTGAAACTAGAGTTAAAGAGATGGGAGGAACTTGTAGCACCAGGACATCCATCTCTACAGAAGGTACAGACACCGTCATATACTGGCAAGAGTGCGGCGTCGTAGAAACTAAACGTCTTTAAATCAATTGCTGTATCATGGCTTGTTTATTATTACATAATTTGTAGATATTACTGGCATGCTGTTTGGAAAGAAAGGACTTGGCTTACATCACATTCAGAATCTATATTACATTTATTGTTGTAGTAAGAGTAAGCGTAAATAACTCAAAGTAAAAAGTTATTGGGCTCTCAACAAGTTGTAGCTTAGTGAACATGTACAAAATGAAAGGTTGAAAGACTCTACTGTACTTGGAGTAAAATCAGTTTACTCCCACAACATTAACTGTACATATGCATTGTGAAGATACTTTTACATGTTGCACTTAAGCGTTTCTCCTCAATGGACAGTGCAAGCAGGTGATGTGTGTATTTCATGTCTTGGTTTAAGCCCCTAACAAGTAAGTACTGTTAGGTTTTATGTGGCCAATGTTTAGCTTCATATATCAATCACAACTGTAAATTGAGTATATTGGTATGAGCCTTTTCATTCATTAAACTGTCAAGTCAGTGTATCAAATGATCACCTGTCCATTTTCATATGGTGTGAAAATTTTAAGGCAGATCTTGATAGGTAATATTTGTAAAGAACAATTTAAAGAAGTGAAGTGGAGCTGGCTTTAATTTTTGACTTTTCAATACTTCAGAACAAGTCTAGAGATTCTTCACTCGTGTGTATTCATTGCATATTTTTATTGTTTGTGGTGAACTCATAGCAGTTAAGTTAAAGGCTACCTTAACTTGACTATGAGTTACTTTTTAGTTGTCATTAGCCAATTTTAGCCTCTTGTCCCAAACATTGGTAGCATTTATACAAAGAAGCTTTTGGAATCTAGGTGATTGTGAACCTTTTATAACGGTAACTTAAGCTTTAAACTTAAGCTTAATATTGTATCTCTCCATGTCCCATCTTCTTTTTGGACTTTTGTTTTTTCTGTTACTTATCAATTGGTTTTCAAATGTGATATGCACATACATTGTTTCAATTTGTATTTTTATGTTTATAATTTTGGATTTTTTCGGTATTAGTTTATGGCAAATAAATACATATGTACCTAACTAAACAATTCAAGTAGGGAAGCAAGTAAGGAGTACTCACTCATTTCATATTTCATGAATATATTATATTGGTACTTACTATGAAAGATATTTCATGAAGACTATGATTGCTTAACTTGATATCTATTTACTTAATAATCAGTTCATATTCAAGGGTGGTGTTAAAACTTGAGGATTTTTCAATAATTTTTTTAGTACAATAATTTCAAATGTCAAGGCTGTGGCGTTGAATGGACTGTAAACAAGAAGTTAGCACACGGATAATCCAGTGAAGATTATCTTTTACACAATGTATGCAATACTGCTCAATACAATTTACTTCTTTCAAGATTAAGGAAATGACCCAAAATCCTAAGCAATGCAGTGACAAGTGGATCTAGTATTTTTTACATACATGGTGATATAGTGAAATTTGAAAGTAAATAAATGGTTTTTGATTACTTCAATATTTCTTTCTTATCAAGTGCCTTTTCCCCCTAAAGATCAGTCAACTTCGTACCGTGATGTTACTCCAAACTACCTTTCCAGTGTCCCAACTGTGTACATCCTCTTCAGGCTAATATTTATATATGATTTGATGTTCATATCATTCATGGATAACATGTGGCATAACTTGGATAATAAAATGTCCAGCTCAGTTGTGAATATGTGACTGTAGTTTATTTCAGAAGTTACTCATTGCAAACTGTAAACATGTTTCTTAAATCCTGTTCCTTGTTTTATTTATCCTCGATTCTCTAGTATATGTCCCTTTCCTTGCTTATTTTTTAAGAAAAATTCCACCTAATCTTACATTCTTACATCAGCCCTTTGCTTATTGATGTTTAATGGTGTTTGCGATTGTATCTTATATGGGATAGAAGGGGGATTTCTTTTGGAAATATATTCCAGTTTGTAATATTTACAAAGCTAATTTAGTTGCCTGTCAATATTTAAATATTTTTTAGTTATTATGATGTTGCTTTCATCCTTCAGTGTTAGCCCTTTCCCACCCTCTATTGTTAGATGTTGAGTATTATTGGACGCTCCAAACTGTTGTTTTTATACTCTCATCTTTGATTCCAGTATAAGGGTAGTTCCATGTCAAATCATCCAAACTTTGAAGTGAATGACATCCACCAAACTCAGATCTTTCTGATATTTACACCAGGTATTAACACCATTATCTATATTAAATCCTGAAATATGAAGGACCAACTCACAGTTGTTCACAAATTACCACCTTTTTTGTTCTTAATACAATATCTTGGATACTACTCCAATCTGCCATTGCAAAAGATATAGTTCATCATATCTCAAGTTCTAAAAGCACCAAACCCTTAAAAATTGGCACCAGTATGTATTTGATGGCAAGAAATTCAAATATGCAACTGGTCAAAAATACATTGAATTGTACCCTTTATGATCTAATGGACACGTTTTGTATTTATGACCTGTTACATTAAATTTTGATAAAACATGATGTGGTGATGTAATTATGAGTAAACTAACTGTACCAAATTGATGTACACATGGTAATCTCTAACTGAGCCAAATATTAAGTTTAGTTCTCCATTCCTTCTCAAAATACAGTTCTAAGTTCTGAAATTCCAAAATTGTCAAAACATTATTAGGTTTCATACTGGTAATCCAAAGAATGAAACCCCTTTATCGGCACATCTCATATCAATCCAGAGAAGTTGTAAATAATATCATAGCAGGGATAAACCAAACATCGCACCAAGTGTTGAAAAATCCAACTGTAGACAAAAGCAAATAGCAATAAATAGAGTTGATACATGTTTTTAGTTGTATGTGCCTGTAGTCCATATATCTCATTACTAAGTTTGTTATGAAGATACTTTGCTATATGTCATACAGGTATGTAGAACTGTACTTGTAAGAATCTTGACACTCCTAGTTTTTGCATGTTGGCATGTTTTAAAATCTGTCTTAAATGGTATTATACTTTTCCTATAACTATATTAGGCTTCTTCCATAGGGACTGTGATATGTTCTGAAGCATAATGAATACTGTAGAACCATGTCGAAAACATCTATCCATCTAATATGTTTGATATGCAGTTGATATGGTTGTAGGAGGGCATGGAAGGTAACATTTGTGATTTTGGTAAATTCCTTGATAAAACATGCAATGAAAAGATTTTACAAGAAGCATTGGAATCAAATCCCTCTCAAGCTTCAACATTGATGATCAAAATATTCTTCTTTGGAGAATTGGCAGGAATAATATTAGTATCTGGTACCATCATGAACAAGTATTTGGTGCAGTATTGAAGGGAATGAATTGAAACCGTTGTAAAATATTTACACATCACAAGATGAAAGTGAAAAAGAGATGGAAGAGATATGGCACTGGCAATGGCAACAACTCTGAAAGGAAAAGGTTTCAATGTTCTTCCTGGAAGTTGCTTTTGCCAAAAATGCTACATTGGTTATGGAAATACAGTCAAAAGTAATACTGATATTGGAGATGAAAATGGGCAGCAAGACTTGGATCAAGATGGAGAGTTTCAAGCTATTGAAACACCTAAGACGAAGCTGAATGCAGCTCTTGCATATAGAGGTATGTCTCCAATCAAACTGCACTTGATATCTTCACATGATAGAGCTTCCACTGCAAAGGCACAACTTTTTAAGGTTACAGAAAACTTTAAAGCTTCCTACCTTTTACCAAAAATACCACGGAGAACAAACTAAAGCAAAGTGTACTGTACCTCAATTGTAGGGGTGTGTTCCAGGGCAAAGATTTTGAGTTTTGTGATCGTTTTCGCATTAAGACAGATTTGAATAAGTATCAGTCGGGAATATATATAACGGGGATCTGGAAATTGTTTTGCAAACCTGACGAAGTTAAACGTTAAAAAAGGGCAGTGTTACTGCCATTTCAATCAATATATACCACAGTATGATAGCAATTAGGCGAAAGCAAACTGGATGTAAGCTACAAAGTACTACAGTTACACACATTAAATCATAACAAGATCTTGCGCTGCGATTAGCTGATAGAAGAGGATTAAGCCGGCCTCACACTATACGATTTCCTACGATACGATGTCGTAGACACATCGCAGACAATCGCAGGGTATCGC
>JAAAKL020018785.1:0-10094 GCA_010016065.2 Carybdea cf. marsupialis auct. non (Linnaeus, 1758)
AAAAACTTCTATTTCAGCTAGTCAAGCTAGCCTTTTTCAGAGTACAAATTATATGTATAAAATACATTTAAGTGTTCTTGTGCCGTTCTAGAATGATTCTTGTTTTAGATCGATTATATTTTAACGTCAGTCATTGTATCTCATTGATCCGGAACTGTATCAGGCATGGCTTAGTCGTTTTGGCTCCTTACCGTTTTATTCATCTAGGTCAGTCCAGACTATCTTGTTGCAATTGCTTTGAAAGAGCCTCGTAATGAATTTAAAATGTTGTTTGAAAAGCCTGCATCTTACTGCAATTTGGTTAAATTTTATACAAGCAGGTCCAGTTATTCGAAACAACTCCTGGCACTAAAGACTCAATAAATAGACCATTGTCCTTGTAGGAAGTAATAATTTAGACAAAGACTTGGCGTTTTCTATTAGACGTCGTTGAGAAATGAACTAAATTAAGGAAAACTCATAAATCTGGTTAATACGTTCGATAAAAGCCGGCCTATCTATTGGCATAAAAGCATCCTCTTAAAAGACGGCCTCATGTGGTCTCTGAAACGCATCAATGGGATTAATATAGACAGGAAAGATATAGCGAAAGATTTTTGCACCTAAAAAGCTCTTTCCCTCTGAAACTCCTCACAATGCTATTATAATATAATAGAATTAAATTGCTCGATCCGAAACACCAATCGGTTTCAAGTTAACAGTATAAGATCTGTGTGTTGCTGCTTTTTGTTGCGCATACGTTTATCGAACTTAAGCAGCAAAGGCGCAAGGATCTCAACACTTTCTTCTGTTATCCACGCTATGGCTTGCATTTTAGGTTGCGGCTGATTTATAACCTACTATTTGCCGATGTGATTCTGCAGTGTCGCTGAGCCACGATTATCCGTACGTGTAAGTTATACACGTTCTACGGTTGGAACATAAAGCACGTCTCTGTGACTTCATCTTAGCCAGACTTCTTCCACACGCTAAATTGAAAAACTTCTTCTGCAGCCTTCTCCAACAAAAAAAATAAAGAGTAGCCTAGGACCTTCAGTCGCAACACACTGTAGCCTTGCGAGAAAAAAGGAACCACATAGTCATTACAAAACTGGTTTGCTAGCCGTCAAAAATGTCAATGACGTGCTTATATTGCAAAGCAAACCCATGACATTATCCTTTAAAATGGCTACACGGTGCCTACGTCAATGTTTGTACCGTTCACATATCAGCAGCGCAGCGTACTTTGGAGACAGCCCTGCTTTTTCATTGCGACTTTTAGGCGGCCATGTTTAAACTTCGGGGTTGTTTCTACGATATGAAAAATGGCCGCCAGTAAATCTGTTGCACTGCAACTGATTTTCAGATCTCGGCCCGCTTCGTGCTGTGATCAACGACAAGTGAAGTCAGACGATTCTACATTTCATGAAATACTATCCATTTATCGCCCTGACAAATCGCGGCAGTAAATCAGCCTTTAGTTAATCCAATCACAGCATGTTGAAAGCATATTCTACCTAAAACGTTTGCTTTGTAGAGCGAAGCAAGTTCTAACAAATTACGACTAGTAAGTATTCATGAAAAAAAAGGTAATGGAGAAACCCGGACAATGCAGATCTGCAAGTGGTATGACTGCAGTTTTAATGAAACGTCAATGGGATACTTGGCATAAGGGTATGGGTTTTTGAAGCTTGGGTTCCAACTGTGACGTAGAACGAAATTGGTTTCCTGAAGAAAAGGCTTTTGAGACGGAAAACGAGTACACTAATATGATTATTACATTTTTTAAACTCATCACAGTTACGTTGAAATCAAAAATGAAGTTGCAACATCCTCTGGAAGGGAAGCAATACTTTTGTAATTGTACATAAAGTAACAAAAACTGAATTTAGCGAGTGGCAAACGAAAACCTTGTGTGCAACCTCTGATACAAGCATATTGATGAGAGTGGTTTTTACGAAAGATCTTGAGTAATAACAAACTGACAAAACATGAATCGATCGCTGGCATTAATTGTACCTATCGATTATAGGATTCTTATACTTTTGCGATCGCTTGCAATGCGACAGAGGTACCATCTATACACTAGCTCACGCTGTTATATCTTATATGAGACACTAGGTAGCAGTATCACAGAGCTTAAATTATCGGTACAAATAGTCTGCTTGTATGTTTGCAGCAATTTCCTTCTCCCACTTGTCTCCGTTTTCTAGCAACTTCTCCTTGTTATAAAGTAGTTCCTCGTGTTTCTCCGTAGAAAATTCGAAGTTCGGACCCTAAAATACAAATGAAGTGATTTTGCGAGCTGAATAACATCAAAGAGAGATCCTGCACTTCAGACGTCTACAAAAAAATGCTAAACTCTCAGGAGAAAGGGATTTACCACACAACGAGTAGAGACAAAAGAGAGCAATCGAGCACTCTCGCATTATAAGCAGTCCCTTCGTGTGTGCCTCTCAAAATGCATGATCTGAGACTTAAAACCCATTTCAGATTTACAAAGTCATTCTAGCAGTAGACATCAGTACAGATTTCACGAACCTTTCGCCTTTTCATATCTGTCTTTCCTCATTGCCTGATTAACAAAAATTTGGACACGGAATTTTCGGACAAAATTGAGACTGATCATAAGCTTTTCCGACATATCTCGGACGAAGATATAAACAGGGGTTGTAATTCTTGATATATTCTTGGTAATATAACATCGTTTTGGGGCAATAAAATGGCAGGACACAATTTTTTTTGCAAGGACTGGCGTGCCATTGTGCACACCAATGCATTAATGCATTAAAAATCAGTCATGCTGGGATAGCCCAGACAGCACTAGGGTTATTACTATCCCAAGCCATCAAGACGATAATACTTAGTCTATAACAGTATCATATATATTGAATTATCGGAAAGAATTTGTATAGATCGGTCTTTGCTGGCTCTCTCTGTCTTCTCCTACAGACTTCTGTTAAAAAATCTATGAATAACATGACTTCAATTGACCGCCGGAGTATTATAAATTGTGACCCTCTACAAATGGAGGCGTATAAACTAGTTCTATATGCTATTTGTTAATCATACTCATTGCCCTAAATGACGTTGACTTCGAATATGCTATTCTCAGCTTACAGTTTATCGTTCAAAAGGTTTGGTGCTTATCACAGTAGCGTCCAACAGACTTCTAATCCGAAACGTCTTACAACGCTGTTCACTTCTTGTCCTCCAACAAACAAGACCCTCCTTGCATAAGTCATGATACCTTAACAAACATAATACAACACAATATGATGTTCTAAAGGCTCACCTCAACTATTGCATCAACTGGGCATGCTTCTTGGCAAAAGCCACAATAAATGCACTTTGTCATGTCGATATCGTATCGCGTTGTCCGTCGACTGCCGTCAGACCTTGGTTCTGCTTCGATAGTAATTGCCTAAGACGAGAATCACATACCAAACATGGGATCAAAAAGTAAGAATGGCTAGTTTTGATACTGATATAGCTTCTTGATAGCAGGATGTGATAATTTGAAGAATTTGTCCCCTATTTTACGGGAAAATTCACATAATCCGCCACAAAAAAGCCATGCCCCAGGCCCTCCACTTCTGGATTGCTTCCCCCACCTTAACCTGGACAATCAACTACAAAATGTACCAAAACTTTATTCCCTGTATCAAGTGGGCACTTGTTAACAACAGTAATTTGGAATTGATCAATAGTACAAATCTATCTGAGTATCAAATTGTTGAAGTAAGAAAGTTTTAAAAGGTAAAATTCACAGAAAGATGACTTGTGGATGTTGAAACGTCATATTACTAAACTTCTATTTACCATTTATTTACCATTAAACAGTCACGCCCGGAATTAAAATTGCCGACCTCAAAAATGGATTGACTGTCAATGTACAACAAGAAACCATTTTGAGAGATTTATAACAGCGGCGTGGGCTGTATCCTTTTCAAATCAACATAAAACTGTAATGGTCTACTCTTTCCAAGTCAATAAATCAATCCGATACATACCTGGGCAGGGCAAATCGCCTCACAAAGCTTACACGCGATGCAGCGTTCTTCTCCCGACGGATACCGCCTCAAGGCGTGTTCTCCTCTGAAACGTGGACTCAGCGGGCCTTTCTCGAACGGGTAGTTTATAGTTGCTGGCTCGCGCAACATGATGCTAAATGTCATTGCCAATCCTACAAACATAAAACGTGACATGGGTTAAAAATAGAAGTACCGTATTTATTATTTTAATGCGGCCCTTCAATAAACGAAGTGTATACCGAGTGGGTACGCTGAACAAACGCCTCCTCCAATAAAAGTCTCCTTTTAAAAAATGCCTCCCTGCTAATAAAAACTCCCGTCTAAAAACGCACCAGACATTAAAATGGTGTTTATAAAAACACCTGTAAATTCTATGCATCAATGAGTGTTCCATACTCTTCTGCTGGCTGATGATAACATTGACATTCTACAGCTTCATATCATCATAGCTTAGTTACAAACCTGTGCTTTTTTGTTGGCACAATATCCCTTCAAATCTGGAAACGGTACCTAAAAATTAAGCACCTCTTACAATAAACGCCTTCTTCAACAACCATCACAGCTGAAACCTTAGCAATTTTATACACACCGTGGTACCATGAAGAGTTAACATGGTATAAAGGTAATCCAACAGTGGTATATAGTACAAAAGATGTAACTTCATTGGAGGGCTGCATGGTCCGAGGGCGTTCAGGCATTTAGTGGAATATTTACGAAATTATTTCCACAAAACAACCTGAATTAAACACTCATATTCTCTCCTGTTACACTTATTTAGCCCCAATTTCATATCTTGATGACTTGTGGTAGGTAGTTACAAGAGGTGAGAAGCAGTTGTTCCCAAATTATTTGCTTCAAAAATAAAGAGTGGATTATAATCCATAAATATTTGCTTCAAATCAATAGTAAAGGCAAATTAATATCAATATGACTACTCAATATGAAATTTCAAATTGTATTCTTAAGTTGCATGAAACAACGATTGTACCCTTGTTGATGTGTCAAATTTACTCCCCCTAGAACCTGCCCAGAGTTTGCTCATGTAGACGACCCAGTCTGATACTTCTAAAAGTCAAAAAAAATTGAAATTTATTTAAAAATATGTAGAAGCTCTTACCTCTGAGAAGTTCTGAAACAAACAAGGTAGTGGCGTTTCTATCAGTAATTGTTTTCCAATCCCGTTCTCTTTCATAAGGCTCCTTTGCTACATATTCTGTAAGATTAAACAAAAGCTTATAGATAATTATTTCCATACATGCTTTTTCAGGGGCAGATGCGTCTGCGTTAGGATTGTCCATACCAACTAAATTTACAGACTACAAACTAGTTAGAGAAAATATTTGATACGCATAGGTAATCTAGAGTAATCATTAAGAAAGCAATTATTCATTAAAACACACTCTTATTGTACCTCAGGTTCTTTACGATTTTTAAATCTATTTCTTATGGAGGATTTATGGTAAAGTTTGTCCCTAACAAAGCACTAACAAATCTCTTCATGCAAGACTTGGTAACAAAGTACTTATCAATGTAACTGAAATTAGGAAATGTGCCCCTACCTGAATTTGCTGATAAGCCTTTGAACAACAGAAACAAAGGGCAGGTAACATGAAGAAAGTGATGTTGCCAATATTACTGTTACTGTTCCTTACTTAACTGCTCACTTCATTAATTTAAATTTAAGACATACTACATTATGCAATTGATAATCAAGTACTTTTATGATGTGTAGCACTATTGATTCAACCATGATTCATACCCATGAAAGCAATGGTAGACAGTGTATCAGTAGGTAATTTTACTTGGCAAACAATTGATTTCAATTTGTAAGTGCTGAAACGAAACTTTTAATTTGAATGTTGCCCATTTCATCACATGAGAAACTTGTGGGAAAAGTCGTCAGTTCTGCATTCTAAAATTAACTTTGCATCACATAACTATTTCATCACTAGATAAAAATAGCATAATAAAACCACATGCAAAGGTCATTTGTCCACAGATTGGCAGAGCTTGTACTTGTACAATGCAGAAAGAAACTCATGAATCTTATGAAATACAAGAGTCACAGTGAAATTTGGGTCTTCAATCTTTTCATAATTTGAACACATTTGGTGGGAACAACAATATATGATAATCCTGGATGTTTGTGTTCTCCAAGAAAACAGTCACCTTCTAACTACTATTTACCATAAACCCACATTTCAAGGTGTTTATACCAAAATTCAAGAGTTTCATCCCTGAAGAATATAAAGTAGGGCCGGTTTATACTTTTCTGTATTCTGTCCATAGGATCTGATGTCACTTGGATCTAAGAAAGATCATTATTACTATCCTATACTTAAATCTAAATTTGACTGCCTTGTTTACCAGATGCTTTACATAAAACAGAGGATGCCTACACTGAATGTTCAAACAGATTCAATTAAAGCAAAATTATCTGTATAATTCTGTGGGAATCTGTTGGATTTCTTTCATCTTCTATAACAATTGTTAGTTTCATGAATAGGTTGCGGTTGCATTTTTTAGTATTACTTGATAATGGCATCATGATGCTTCAACCACATATTTTTAATAAAGTATTACTATCCTACCTATCAAACTCTTCTGTAGTGGATTGTATACAGTTAAGGAAACTGCGCTAACTGTACACCTTATATACCACCTTACCTAGGTATTGCATCAATTCAAACTTCTTTCTTGTCTCATGAAAACTTCAGTCACCAGTTTATTGTGAGTTTAAGCTCACTGTAGGCTCAGCATAACCATTTTTTGTGACACTGTGGGTTGGGTGTGCCATGTTACTGACCTCTATTCTGTATTTGCACTACTTGCAAGGGTTATATCAATTTTCTGGTACTGAAAGGTGTGAGAACCTCCTCTACTTGCAACTAGCTCTTTAGTGACACACTTGTGCCTCTTATTCTTATACGGAGCATAAAAACTTTTGTGCCAAGTTTTCAAATTTCAAAAGCTCTGCTTTGGTATGCAGTAGGAACTTAGGATAATATAATAGATGGTACACTAATGTCAGTAATGGGTGACTTTAAAACAACTCATTACAAAACAAAGTACTGTACATTAAAAATTACCTTCACCCTACTGCTATAAAACACATTATATGTTTACTGGATTGAAGAGAAAAAACAAGCTTGCTCCCTCCCTTTCTTGAAGTCTTACCACATAGCTCCTTCCTGTAAATCAATGCTTGCAAGATAATAATGGTGTAACTATTTATGATGAATCAGGCAAACTTTACAGACATTTTGAGACATCAAAAATTCACATGGAGTTGAAAAAATATTTTTCATATCACCAAGGCCATTGAAATACAACTTGTACCTCTGAAGGCACTTAAATTCCTTAAACAGAAGACCAATCAACCTCAAAAGGAAACATATAGCCTACTTCATATATATATACACAAGCCATACTTACTGTATGCATTGTTAGTTGAGCCAACACTAAACAGGCGTATGTAACCTGCCAGGGAGGAATTTGTTTTGCCTAAATGTAAAGACAAATGTAGTCAACAGTACCCAATAACCATATCTTCTCCTTATCATAAAGCAATTTAGAATTAATGCTCTGGGTGCATAGTATTAATAAATAATAATAAAGTGTAAGCAAAATGTATTCATTACCAGAATGTTACTTAAGAACTGTAGAGCAATGTAAATTAACTTATGTAATGGTACAAAAAGAGAAGCAAGTATAAATACATGCATAAATATCTACACAGTTAATACAATAGAAACTTAAATGTGAACTAGTTCATCGAAGACAAGGTTTTTGACTTTTGAACAGACCATTTCTTTTACTGATTTGTTATTCTACCAGAAATATAAAATCAAACAACATGTCACACAATACATAATCAGCTGGCTTCCTTAATTTCCGATCTACTAAAGCTTAAGTGATTAACACTTATTTCAGTCTTGTAAACTTATCAGCATTTTCCAATTATCAAAATACCCTTGTTTTCTCATTAACTGATGTTTCTACTAGGATAAAAGAATCTAGTTTTCATTTGAGTGAAATCCATGTGATTTCTCTATACATGGGATTCTTTGATCTTAAACTTCCCATTGCCCTGCTTACACGTGACAATGCAATAAACAACATAACATTTGATCAACAGCAGCAATATCAGAAAATGTGTGTAGGTAGACTCATGTTTTCCAACTCAATTTGATCATGCTACAGAGTTGTACCACTTCCTGGTTCTAACCTTTTTCAAGAGGCTGATTACAATATAATCTTCATGAAATACACTGCTTAGTTACATCTTTAGATTAGCAATAGAAGAAGCAGTTAACATGCCACCTATTAGTCTGGCATTGTAAATTAAATAATGTTTACAACTGTTACATACCTCTGTCAAGTTGACTAACCATTATTATTGAAAGAGTCAATTGTTTTGTTACTATCATGTGCAGCATGGTGACAGTACTTTGCATATGTCGTTCCATTACCTCATAACTGCTTATCATGTACATCTTAAGGAGCCTGTGCATGCCAACAGGCTGTTTTACCCAATCTGGATCTCTGGCTACTGCTACTGATCTTACTGGACTTTTCATCAAATGTTCTATATTATCTTAGTTCCTTATGGCTTCCTTTTTCAAAGCTCATCTGCATTTCAGTTGAAAACCTATTAAAGGCATCTTACATCGTAGGGAATTTAATGGAGGTGATGCAGTGAAGTCAATTAAATATTGACTCAATGAGTTTACAATGCTTTACACTATTAATGCTGCCAATAATGATCTGGATCTGTTAGGGTGCTCACCTAAAAGACTACCACAACAATCCTGCCCATACATGCTCCGCAAGTTGGCCTTGATGCAAGCACCAAGGAGGAATCATGTGAACAGCTGAGCTGTGTTGCGCTTAGAGTCTGCAACCAGGAGACTGTTGTCATAAATGGCTACTTCCTTGCAAAAGCCACATAGCAACTCAGAACGGGTTGAAGTCACTAGTGTTTTCGTTTTAGGCTTGCGTTTACACGCTGCTTTGAACACGTAGTTGGGTGTGTTTTGTCATTTCTAGATATGTAACGCAGGCAGGCTAGCTTCAATTAGGTTGAGTAACTTAACATTACTTGGTGTTGTGCATTGCTACTCAGGTAGCAAAAAGGTAGCAAAATATAAAGAAGAGGTAGGAGTCAAAACATCTGTCGAAAAAGGAGCACAAATGGACAATCACACTAAGCTGTGTTACGCCTGAGTCACGGATATGGTTAAGATTGAAGGGTGTCAGTTTACTCTTAGACTGTGTTGAGAACGGTAAGTTGTAACCAATATCGTATATTTATAACAGCGTTGGCCCTTATCAATTCCCCTTGCTACGCTTACTAGGTTATAAAACCTATAGTCTGGTACTAAAACTTCTTGGTCATTAAATATCACGCCGTTACATATAAATATACAACATCCCGACCTCTCTGCCTCGAGTGGCTCGAGCTCTCGTGCTTTATGGTCGTCATCGCAGCTGATAAGTCAGCAATGAAATTGACTAGACGGCAAAAAATTGAACCAATGCACGCCAATAAGTACTATACCGAAGGTTATAAGCTTTTTATCTGACACGGTTTTCGTAACTCAGCAATAAAGGCAAATTTAAACTGAGTAAACTTACCAACACATCGTCGCAACTGGAACATGGCCATTTTATCTTAATGTCCAGTTCATCCAGTTGATTATGGCCTCTTTATGGCTAGTAACAGCCAACCTCGTTCCTATGATTAGGAGACAAACTCACTGATCTCTAAAAAAATATCAGAATCTCTTTTTTAGAGATCAGTGGACAAACTACGTATCTCATTTACTGGGAGAACCTTGAGTTCAGGGAAGCTGTCGGCAAATTTACGTTTTCCAAATGACCAGGCTATGTTGTCAAGCTCTGAAGAAAGCTGAGAAGTACTGGTTAAGAACTTTCATCTTCTGCTGCTTGTTTTGATGTCTTTGTATTTCCTGTCGTTTTCGTTTTGCGTGTAATCGTCTTATGTATTGGCTTAAGGCTGTATTTTGCCACTTTATGATTCTCAAGTGACTGTCTCCAGATAGATTGAACTAGGTTTAG
>JAAAKL020018786.1:0-10093 GCA_010016065.2 Carybdea cf. marsupialis auct. non (Linnaeus, 1758)
GACTTTATTGTGCTTCCAAACAGTTCGTTTTCATCTTCTGAAAGTTTCATTTTTTTCATTTTTTCGTCATTTTTTTTCATTTTTTTCTCATTTTTTTCTCTAAAGAAATTCATTTTTTCATTTATTTTTTGGCAAATAATGACTATGCAGCCTGGTATTTTCTCCCCTTTCTTACATTAGAAAACGGTTGTTTCAGGGCCCTAAACTAATTTTTTCTGGCGCTTCACGCGCGAGTGTCTCCCAGTTTTCTAATCTTAACCTTTTAGCCTTTTTTTGCAAATTAGTTGCAAACGTTTTCCCTACCAATCGCTTTACATCTTTAGTAGAGAAAGCAAAGTGCAGCGGCAGCAAATACAGGTCATCATGGCAAGAATGCGACAAAAATGTGTCACTTACTGCTCAGGAAGGATTTCAAGAGAAATAGGGTAGTATTATAGCATATGTGTAACACTTGTGGGTTTTTTCTTAGAAAGGGAGGTTATTTATTGACGACGTCTCCATTTCTAGAATGCCTGAAAATTTGGGGACAACGAGTGAAAATGGGAAAGATGTACATAGAGAGAAGGTTGTCATTTAATAGAGGGAAATAAATTTGATTATATAAGCATCATAACAACATTTAAGGAGCTGCGAAGTCGAATTGTAAAAGGAAGGTTAATGAAGAAAATTAAGCTACGGGGGTTACCCCGCGGTAACTACTTAATCCACCCCGTCCATATGAACATATCCTTGCAAGCCAAAACAGGGAAGAGACAAGAGTTGCTTGGGGGGAATGGGGAAGAAATAAGACTTTTAAGCCAGAATATTCACCATCGGGTCACAACAACGCCAACCTAGCATTCAGACTTCTGATTGGCTACTTTCAAAACACAGTTTGGTATAAGTTTTATTGATTTCTTCTCAATCACATTATAACGATTTTGTACTCTGAGGAGTGTCAGACGGAAAAAGCTTTCCAGTACTGAAGTGTTTTCACTGTTTTGTACCACCAACAAACTTTTAGATCATTTCCTGTGATCAGTGTTTGATGAAAGCTTGAAGAATGCGATTCCGTTCCTAAGCATTCGATGACCCCTTCATTGATCCTTTTCCTTGCAAAAACTGTGGAATAACACATCGGACACTAAAGACAATAAGGAAATTTCTGAAGGTTGATATTGCCTTAACGACCATTCGTCTGACCATGTCTGACAAAACAATTCGACTTTAGACCCCGTCCTCATTAGTTAGGCATTGGTCTAACTCCACTCCCACCCCTTGGACGTACAGTTAGCATTACAAAATAGACTCCGTATAAAATAAACTTTAAGATACGTTTCACTTGGTGAAACATTATTTTTCGTGTAAAGAATAAGGGTGAATCAGTACCAACTCTCGTTATCTTCGGGTTTTCGCCGGTTCTCTCCTCCACCCTTTGACCCTTATGCCCTCTTTTGATGGCTTCTTAGAAGAACCCTGTCATTCACTGATTTCGTTACCCCAGAAACAGACTAGCCAGCTTAACGAACTTTACAAATAGAGTTAATAAGCCACCTGACTCACTGGAAGTAACTAATGAACTGATTTAGAAGTAGTCCCCTAACGGAAAACTTTTCAGGCCAGATAATTTCCCAAGACCTGTATAGGTTTGTTTGTGTAGCAACATATCAGTGGTCTGCAGCCTTTTTCGTCTGGACGCCTGCCTTCCAGAACCTTACTTGTGGACACCGAGAGAATGATATGCACTCATACGTTTTTGATTAGTTGGGTATATCGATTCTATTTTTGAATCATAGCCAAAAACAGCAGACATTATTGCGTACTCGGTCCGAACCCTAATAGGTTATGGGCCCTTAAAGTACTGTTTATTAATTGCTTCATCAGGTTTGTTAGCTACATAATTTGGGTACTTAGTAAGGTTAGTTAGCTAGTTAATTGTGTAGTTTTTAAGATGTTTGCCGAACGTAAATGTGAAAGGATTTGTTTTTGTTTCATTCTCCCGTTTCACCAAATTTTTAAGTTTTAAGTATCATGCGTCAATAAGAGAAGAGGGCAAGAGTAAGATTTTAAGATAATGAAGAATATGCAGTACCAAGCTAAAAGTCAATGAATTTTAATTCTTTAACACTTTCTAAGTAGGGGCACGCCTTCATATATTCGGTTCATCATGGGGGCTCAAAAAACACTAACAGGTTGTCAGCTGTTGATTTCAGATATCGTGATAGTAGATTTAGTGTCAGGAACAGATCAAGATCAGTAGAAGTCAGATCACCAACTGACCTAAGTGGATTAATAGTGATGAAGGTGATGGAGTTGACAGTGGTGCACAGCAAGACACAAGCAATCTGTGGATGGAAATATTTGAACAGAGAGGTCTAGGTGCTAGTGTAATAAGATATATGTAGACAGCCAAACCCGGACAGTGATTCAGCTGATCAGAGGCATGATCGGCCAACGAAAGGGAATAGATGGGGCAGGTCAGGGAGGGGAAGTGTCTTGTGGAGGCAGTGGGAGAGACATCTGTAAGAAGGCCCATTTTAGAGTTATTGTCAAGCCATGTTCTGGAGTATATCTTGTGGAATAAACCGTTCCAGATTCGGTCGATTGTTCCCCCTATTAATAGCACAAACCAAATGTCCGTCAAATTTTGTAATTAAACGAGGTCGAGACATAGCCGTCAAAAGTGGTTGCGGCGGGGTGGGCCCTTGATGTCTTGATTTGGAAACAATCGGAGGTCGTAAATGTTTAATTTAATTTCTTCAATACGTTCTAGAGCAGACTTACGCGAACAGCATCGGTTTTTGATACTTGATGCTACAACTCAACGATTTACTCTGTGAAAAACCCCTCTTTTATAACTTATTACACTCTATTGATTTGATGTATCTATTTAAAAATTAACTGTCAAGTTCAACTCGTCAAAATACAAGAGTTTAAGGGCGTGATACTGTACTGTAAGTGAGCCGAGTTAAGGTAAGCTTCGAGCACAACTAACATGCGATGAACTCATCTGTTTTCTCGAAAGAGACAAAAGTACAGTGTGTCCCAGAACGCATGTACATGAATAAACTTAATAAGCAGAAAGAAACCCGCTTAATAAACAGCCCCTCGGCTTTCTTAGTTTCGGTTTTGAGCTCCTGTTATAGCTACCACTACATATGTTCACCGCATGCCAAAATTTGTGGTATAAACGTGTGGTACTTACGTGTAGGCCGATTCATGGTCCAAATATGCCTCCATGTGGAACACATTCTCGACAAAAATACAAATGACGATACCAATGCGCGTTTTGCACAAAATATTTTGGCAAAATCCTTAACAAAGCATCGCTGGAAGTGCTGTGAATCAAGGCCGACAGAACTCGTGCTCATAAAATGTAATAATTCACTGCAGAGCCTCCTGTTTACACCGTGACCGAAATGTCACTTGCCTCGTAAAATATATGTAAGCAAGGTGCGAGAATAACGCAAAATCACGCTGGTAAATACTGTCTTTTGCTCCTAAAGGCTTCGTTGGACAGCCGATGGAATTCGGAGCTCTTATTTAAGCGGTGGAAATCGGGAAACTTTTCCCTATATTGGTTGTTTAATCCCCCTCGCCCGACATTAAAAGAGAGAGGAGAGTAATTATGTGGTTGAACTCGAGGAATCAAATTTCAATACAGATCAGGATTTAAGGTCAGATCAGGATTTTGACCTAGGCCTCGTTCTCAATTTGAGAATTGACGAAAATTCTCATGACCTTAGGTCAAAAACCTTCCGTGTGAACCCCCCTTAAAAGAGAGAGGAGAGTAATTCTGTGGTTGAACTCGAGGAATCAAATTTCAATACAGATCAGGATTGAAGGTAGCAGGATGCAGCAAGCAGTACCGTAATCATCAAATATTTATTTCAATGTTCCAAGGACCTAGTCAAGAAAAGACATATTTTGTTAAAATTTATGAATTAACTTGGGACTATATGGAGGGGCTATAGGCCCCTAGTGGTTACGGTACTGGGAAGTGACTGCTACATGGAGCTAGTGTATTTTGTTGGCTATGGATAATTAAAATTAAATACCCGTTCTGTGATTTCTTGCAATTGCCTCTTTTGTAGGACACAAGCCTTCCTGTTGCTGTATTCGTTTGGACGATCGAGAATTTAGGAAAAGAAGATCTAGACGTGAGCATTATGCTGTCGTTTCAAAATGGAATGGGGGATTCAGCAGATTCAGCCGGGGGTCATTATAATGAAGCTTTCATTTGCAAGGGTGTATACAGCGAAATACGACTTCAAAAGGACGATGATTCAGTCCCAGTTCACGAAATGAATGGAAGTGCAGGGAAGAAGAGCGGACAATCGGGAGCGGGGGAGACTATCAATAATTCTGATCCTACGCGAGAACACAAGGAGAATTGCACAATTCACGATGTATCTGGGGTGCTAATGTATCATGCACATCCAAGGACCCCGTACACCTTGGCAATTGCTGCAAAACAGATTATGGAGGTAAAAAATTGCAAAATGTAAAATGTAAATTGTTATCCTTCCAATTCTTATCCTTACAATGTTATCGATTGTTATCCTTACAATGTTATCGATTGTTATCCTTACAGTTGTTGTTCTTGCAATTGTTATCCTTCCAATTCTTATCCTTACAATGTTATCGATTGTTATCCTTACAATTTTATCGATTGTTATCCTTACAGTTGTTGTTCTTGCAATTGTTATCCTTCCAATTCCTATCAGCACATGTCAAATGGACTTCCTAAAGACGGCTGATCACTATTTTAACCATATGCAATAGTTGTCAATAGGTTGATGGCTAGGAAGCCTACATATATCACATGAGATTTATAAGAAAGAAACTGTTAAAACATGTAAACTCCTTAACGTGTTTTAAAATGTAAATGGAAAGCCGGGATAACCGATAAACCAGAAATAGACACAGTAGGAAGGAAGCTTGCTGTATGCAATAACAAATGGGAACATTTCAGTTTACGGCACAAAAATAACGTTTTGCTGTCACTGAATGCTTTAAGTCAGTTTTGAAAAATTATGCAATGTTTCCTTAAATTCCTCTATTTGCCCTTTCTTGCCACATCTGTGGTACAGGAATCAGCGATTCGTGCTTTTACTTTTCAGTACTTTCCAGGAATAGATTGTATCTTGTTTTATACTTTCCCCGTTGCTTTGAAGCAGAATGACAAGCCTCAGGTGGCAGTCAGCTCCAAGGTTGCATTCGATTCTAAAACACCGTGTAGGAAAGTATGGGAAGATTTGGCTGAAGATGGATTGCTGAGTACTAAGGCAGGTATGTGAGAACAAGTCACTGTTGCTTCGTCACTGTTGCTTTTTGTTTAAGCTTGTCTACACAATAGATGTAACTTATAAATGCTAATTTTGAACTGGCTTCCGTTCTAACGCAATTTAGTTGCGTTCATGCTTATGATATGAGGTTCCAGCTACTCCAAACTGGTACACCTAAAATGACTATCCTTTTTCCACTGAAATATTCTGGTTCCTTAAAGCAAAGAAAGAATTTAATAATATTTCAAGAATATTTTCCTCAATTGATATGAAAAGCCTGTTATGTTGTCTTTTGAAGTTGCAACTGAAGAGGACAAGAAGATGTATGCCGGCATATAACCATTGGAGCTAATAGGGATAGGTCCGCCCACGCAATTTTACCGCCATTTTAAAAGATTTTCAGCTTCTTAGACACAGGCTCCTCTGTTTTGTGTTTTTGTCACATGTAAACATATATACCAAAGACAAGTGCAATTGCTCCCAGAAATTAAGCGTCTTCGGAACTCAAACTCTAATGTTGGTTGTTACACTGGCAGGCCCTCCCCCCTCCCTATATGTCATGCCACACCTTTGTACGCCTCTATTAGGTAATTGATATTCAAAGGTCCGTTAGCCGCACAGACCCATGTAACATAGATATACTCTTCACCTGAAGCCATGTGAATGAAATACTCCTCTTACTTCGCTATTGTGGTACAATGTGGATTTCCACTGACATTCATTCATGGTAAAACACAAATCAAGGTTGGATCGTATTGTTTTTGTTATCAGCCTCTGATTTGCAGTATCAGATGAAGAAGATGACACTGCATTACGTATTAGCGGAGAATCGTTTTCAAATTCTTGTGTATCCTTAAATCATATTTCGTTTGGTTTGCAAGGTGACCCAAATCGTAAATCATTACCTGGACAGACTCTTGCTGGTGCCGTTGCTGCAAAGGTTACTGTTCCCGCGGGAAAAACTCGAGAAACAGAGTTTGTGATCAGCTGGGATATGCCGATTGTAGAGTTTGGTGCTAAGAATGGCGTCAAATATTGCAGGTTTGTTTTGAACGTCTTTATATGCTTTTACTTTTTTTATCTCTCGCTAAAGATAGTATATTCATGCGCTTACACGAGAACGTTGAAGTAACTTCCTTGTTGTTGTTATTATTATCACTATTATTATTATTATTATTATTATTATTATTGTTATGATAGAAGAGGGAAATAAAGATTTGAAGTTAAAAGATTATTGCTGTTTTTGTAAACAATTCGTTCCTGAGAATGCTGTGTAAAGGGAAGTTTGTATGCGCATGCGGAAAGCAATGCACCGAGTCAAGGGTAAAATAATCTCGTTGATAGTTTCAATCGTGGGTCGCACATTCCTACATGTTTATTTTTTCCAAAGATCGTAAAAGGTCTTCTGGATTAGAATTGTTCTATCTTTTTTCTTGATGATCCTAAATCGAAGACCCTCTCTCAATGCATATTTCGACTGTTCTAATCTAGTTTTGACACGCTTCTGGGGCAATCTTGCTTTCTGTTATGTTAGCTAGGCACTACATTCTTTGGTTTAGTGTAAGGTAGTCTTCATCTGTCATTTTGACCACCCATCAAGTATCTTTAATCTAAAACTCATTCCATTTATTGGTACTTCTCCTGTTTTTTCTTGGCAGGTACATGGGAGAGCAGTCTTAGACACTAACCAGTTGTTTAAAAATTCAGCAAAAAATATCAGCGTCTGTCTAACCCTATCTCTTTTCTTGTGATCATTTGTGTCTTGAAAGTCTAATGTTATTAGCTTGTGTACGATTGATTTTTTACCCAACATTTTCGAGGGTGTCCGGCAATGTTATCAAGATATGTTTTTGTTCAGAAGCAGCAGTATATTCCCATTACCTGCCCGTGCCACGTACTCCGCTTACATCTCATTTAATCACCGAGGCTCAACTTGAGCATTTTGTACTGGCAGCGCACAAGAAACCAGTCGTTAGGTCACTTGGCACAGATTCAACTTCGCATCTCTTGTTCATTGCGGTGTATTAAAACCTATTATTGTTAAGGGAATTTTATCATGTGTTGGGCTCATATATCGATCGATATATTTGAAGACTAGCAGGAGCTACCTTCACTTTATCTTCTCACCCCAAAACTCTTTCTTCCAACTTTTCTTCTTTGCAGGAGGTATACACGATTCTTTGGTGACAAAGGCAATGCCGCCCCTGGGTTATGTTGCCATGCATTGCAGCATTACCGAGATTGGGAAACGCACATTGAAAACTGGCAAAATCCCATTTTAGAGGACAGGTAAGCATTTTGGAATCTTGCATCGTATCTGTGCTCTCGTAGTCAGGATCGTCGTATCTCGTGTGTCTTAAATTTGAATTCAGCTGAAAAAGTTACAAGAAAGCATAAGTACATGCCCACCTCAGGCATTCGAACAAACAGCCGTCATCTCTGTATCTCTTGTGTAAGTATTTGTAGTCCCTAGAATTACTGAAGTGAATACATGTGAGAAAGCTATCAGGAGGAGGGTGACCCAACCATGCCTTGGAAAAGGGGAAGGAGCTATCTGGAGTAGTCTGTGACAAACGCATGCTGAAGACAGTGGTGAAGCTTATACTCTATGGGGTGGAATGCTGAAGAACCCGCAAGACAGACGGCAGCCCACTACAAAGGATAGAAATGAAAATACTGCGTTGGATGAAAGAAGTGACGTTGACGTATCACCCCATGTTTCTCAAGCGTATGTGTTCGGCTCAATCTTGATGCCATATTTTCGTCAGAAAGAGGAGATAATCAGATTTGAAATGATCCTAGTGAAATTAAAATGTGTCGCCAAATGGACTCGAAACATACATTGATAGTGGTTGCTCTACTAACTGAGCTAGGTGACGATGATTATGTACTCTATGTCACTAGTCGCTAAATTATCTCCTAGCCAATCCTTTATTAGTATTATCGACATCCTGAGCTACGTAATTTCGAAGACCAGCCCCTCGGCGCCTTATGATGTGACCATGGAAGGACTGTCACCCACTGATCTCTAAAAAGACTGGATCGAGCTTCCCATTGTTACCAACAGCTAAAAGTGTAGTCACTAGTACTGGCCCCCATTAGTGAAAAATAGCGCGCGAAGGTACGCCATGTTGCGTTCCATTGTTTATGAGCTTTGTTTCATGGGGGTGAAATGGCTTCACTTTTCAATATTCTTTTCCACCGTTGATTTATGCAAGTATAATTAAAAAATAACGTGATCCACGTAGATAATGTAAGCCAGAGGGCTGGGAGCTAATGCATTGTTAATATACGTTCATACATGTGCCATAGAACTACAGTGGGTGGTTGTTTCTCATACCGGTGAATACCTTTTTCAACATATTAACCCTAACAGGGTTTGGTTTCTGTGGTCTTTACGTTACCGTTGTCCAGCGGATAGTTCACAAGCCTTTGATACTCTGTAGTATCGGAGTTAGGTTTCCTGGAGGACAATTAGTGACGCTCAAGGGGGCATTTCATTTTAAAGAGTTCCACGCTCCGATAAAAGCAGTAATGTACATGGACACTGCCTTAGTTTCCCACAGGTCTGAATAAATTGCGTAAAATTGCACTACCACTTGGACCCAGTAGCCTCCAAAATAATGTGGCTCAAAGAACCCTACACCTACTCTTTCCCCCCTGTTTATATTGACTGGGGCCGTCACTCCTTCACTAGTGATAATCTTTCGTACCTTAACAGGTACCCTGCTACACATTTTAAAATACTTTTTATGTCGGTATTCTTCTGATTATCGCCTTTCAATCTCTTTCCAGTTCTCTACCAGATTGGTACAAGTCAGCTCTGTTTAACGAGCTATACTTCGTATCTGATGGGGGGACAGTCTGGCTGGATATCAGAAGAGAAAAGGATATGCATAAAAGACCTGTGCCAGCACTAATCAAGGAATACGGTCGGTTCGCTTACCTCGAAGGTAGGTATCAGGTCTTTTTGTAAAGGGCAACCAGTTATAAACAGTGGTTGATTAAAGGGAAGCTTGATGAACTGAGGCTTCGTCCCCCAAGAAAAATAATTATCTAGAAAGATTTCTACACATTGAATGGATCAACGGATGTATACTTTGAATCCTTTGCGAAACACTGGTCGTGGCCAAGTGTTTGAGGTAAACGGGTAACGGAGATTAGAATAGCATATGTTCTTACTGATCCCATCGGAGGACTAAATTTAACCAACCCACATTTTCAAGAAGGAGTTTGTTTGTTTATGGAAATTACTGCATTTTCTATGGTGGCAGTGTGAGATAGATAGGTAGCACAAGTTGGGTTTTCGTGGGTTGCCAAGTTAGCTCAAACAACACATTATGCATGAGTGCAAAGAGACAAAACTAGGGAGGGGGTGGGGGGAGAGTATGAGAAATTTCATTTCATAACAATATTTAACTGTTGTGTATCACCTCTACTTCTTTCTAGGCCATGAATACCGAATGTACAACACATACGACGTCCATTACTATGCATCTTGGGCGCTTGTAATGCATTGGCCCAAACTGGAATTGTGCTTGCAATATGATATTTGTAAGTAAGGAAACCTCTTTTTACGTGTTAAGTAGCCATTTGTTAAATATTCATGTCAACAATGTGATATTTTGAGAGTTAGAGTAATTGCTCTGTCCATTTGTAAAAATTTTAATTAATTAGTGTGGGGCACGTAAGATGATCCTTCACGAAAACCAACCGATATGATGATGATGTTGATGTGATGATGATGACGATGATGATGATGATGATGATGATGATGATGATGATGATGATGATGATGATGATGACGATGATGATGATGATGATGA